>PVJD01011616.1:0-45056 GCA_004026545.1 Mormoops blainvillei
CAACTTCAGTTTCTTCCTAAAGAAACAACTCACCAAAGAATTTTCATCTAATAAGTCTTCAATCAAACATCTAATATTTTCTAGATTGTTTAATGTGCTGACTGTCAGACTCAGCTATGGACTATTTATGACACAGAAACTTGGCTTATACATTTTGTTATAAATATATAAAGCAATATGTCTAAAACAGTTAAACCTTATTAATACTTAAGGGAAAAGAAAAAGTATGCCTTGTGGAAAAAAATAGTTTTTGCTAAGCAAAAATTAGATAAAGCATCCAAAAGTTGAAAAAAAATTGCGTGGAAATATTGAAATATGTTTAAGGGTCAAAGGTTGGTAAACCAATCTGGATAAAAACTAATGAAGATAGTCATTTAAGGATCATACAATCTCAAAGTTGTATTGTTCTCTACTTTCACACCCCAGCAGCATAGTAGAGTTGAGGAGTCCCAGTAAGGACTAAATGAACCTCAAAGCCTACAACAGTTACTAGCAGGCCTTTTACAGAAATGCTTGCTGACCCTTGCTCTAAAATTGAGTGTTTTTTTTAATATTTGGATGTACTGTAAGTAAAACAAACACTCAGAGGTAAATTGCTTTAAACCAATACCTTTTTAAAGTTCCATATAGTAATAATACACATCTGCCTAAAATTTTATTCCTGAAAATTTTAAAGTAATATATTATGACTTACATCTTTTCTAAGTATGTAATATTAATACCTGCATTGATCTTTGGGGGCATGTCTTAATTTCTTCCTTGGAGATTGCACAGGGAAGGGCAACAGCCTCTCAGTCCACTCCCGTTTAATGAACGCTGAGGGCGCTTCCTGTCTGATGCGTCCTAGTCTGTCTAGCTATTTGCACTCGGTGCGTCTGCCTTTGACACAAATCTAAGTTTAAAGTACTCATTTCAGGTGGCTCAAAATTCGATGACTCAAATAATGTAATCCTTACAAGTAAACAGAGACACAGAGAGGTTTATTTTAGTGGAGAAGGGGAAGGGTTCTAATCAAGCAGCGGTGTTTGCAAAGGATTAGCAGGAGAAATGAAGCAATTTCATGCAAGGGACAGCAAACAGCCGCCTTGTCAGCATGGACACCCTGCTCCTGGGCCTCTTGTTAGAGAAGACACATCATTTGGTTCCTTGCGTTTTGAAAGTAGAGTGACTTTGGCTTCCCACCCCAGCAGAGAACATGTTGGGAGAACATGTTGGGAGAACATTTCTCACCATCCTCTCCCTGGAGGTTCTCCCTGCAGGAGGAGGGGTGATTGATCTGATGACTGAGAGTGGGGAAAGGGACTCTACCCGGTTGAACTGCTCCTTCTTGCCTTTCACGGGTTCCTACCTACAGGTCAAATGTGGTTCCTATCTGTAGGCTGTCCCCCATGCACTGGCACAGGGCAGCCTCCTCCAAGGAGCCGGAGAGAGGGGCATAGAGTCAAAAGCCAAAGTCCATGTTGGCCTCTGCTTGAAATTACAGCTCTCAATTAGTTTTGTGCATGATAAAGCCTATATTTTGATGCCTGTCTGACTTGCTATGAATTGCTGTAATGATTTTCAACTCAGAGAAGTAGGTGTTTATTTAGCCTCTCAAAACCTCAACAGTTCTTAGGAGAGCTATAGGTTTTACTGAAATGATGGTGACTGCTCTTATGAAGATCAACAGAGATTTATTTGGGCTTGGTCTGCTTGTTTGTGAAGCCAAGGCAAGGAAAGGGTTGGCTCTGATTGTTACAGAGTGGAAGAATCTGCCCCCATGTTCTGGCCTTGGCAGTGCAACCAAGAAGTCAAATGGCCTTCTGAGTCTGGAACGACAATCTCCTGCCGATAAGACATCAACACATAAGGATTAATGCTCTAAGCGAGGCATAAAAATTAAACCACCACCACCAAGAACAACAAAAAATACTAGCTCAGAAATAGAATGGGAGAAATCTGATGTGAGGAAAGTGTATATGAAAATGAAGATACAATCTCGGGCTAAGACAAAAACATTATGTTAATGTTATCAAAATGGACCAAACCTCAGGTAGCCTTAATAATCATAGAATATTTGGATTAATGGAGGTAATTATCCCACTATACTTCATGCTGGTTAGACTCTATTACATTATTTGCAGTGTTGTGTCTTTTTTATAAGAACTTTACATACTTGAGTGTTCTCAATAGGGATGATGAAGATGAGAACTTGGATGATAGGCCGTTGGAGAATAGCTGAAATAAGTTACCTGAAACAGCACAAGAGGGAAGAACTAACTCTTTTATCATACTTGAAGGGCTATTGTGAGAAGCAATGAAACCATTCTGTTGTTTTCTAGACTCAAAGATAAAAGAAGCACATTTCAGATCAGATCATCTTATAAAAATTAAAACAGCCCAGCAAATAGATCAGCTGATTCTTTGAAGTAATAAGACCCTGATCCGTGGGTGGGTACAAGCAGAGACAGAACAAACCTTTTAAAGGAGATACTACTGAGATGTTCCTTCTGAGAAGATTGCTGGGCAGGGCGACCGCTCAAGACCCAACACCCTCACTTGAAGGGAAGACCTCTCTGCACTAACCCCGAGTGCACCACTGAAGAGTGCTGGTCTCGCTAGTCAGCTTCTCTAGGCTTCATCCCTTGCCTTTCTAGGATGAAAAGCAATATTATCTACTATGTCTCACAGGATTATTAACTGAAAAAATTAATATTAAGATGCATTGAAAAAGACCTATGTAGAGACAGTCTACTATTTAGAGCAGAGAATAACATAACAAATTATAAAGTGATAAATGCAAATTGAGGTAGAACAGAATTTCTACTTTAATGTGCCAAGAGATGTCCTGTGGAATCTTTTTAAATGCACATGCGGGGTCAGCAGGCCAAGAATAGGGCCTGAGGGTGAGCATCTCTAACAAGTGCCAAGGGGATGGTGATGCTGGTCTGTGGACTGGTCTCTGCTGGGCAGGAGGAAGACCCTGCACAGCCAGCCGTGCACCCCTAGGCCCACTGGACCTTTGAGGGGGCCTATCCTGACAAAGTTCTCCATGAAGCAATAAACAAAATTTATGGTTCTAGACTAGGCTGACAATGCAGAAGTTGCAAACACCCCCCCTAACTGTATATGTTCATTTTCAGAATGACTCCAGTATCCAGTATGACTACTCTATCTTAATTAGTTGTTTGCTATGATAACATACATGCGAAGCAACAGTTTGTGACATTTCAGTGTTAATGCTGTTTGTACAATGAATCTGATGATTCAGTAGGAAAGTGAGCTTTCAAATGCAATTAAAAATATAGGTGTCAATATGGTTATTTTCGTGCAGGCAGTAAAAGTAGACTCTGGGTAGTTTAACTGAAATGAGAATTTGTTACATGTATGTGGGGAAAGGGATTCTCAGTGAGGATGAAGACAGGCTGGCAGCTGCAGGAAGTTTTAAAAGCATGAAATACTCAGTATTCATTGTTACAATAAATGAACTTCTGTCCTTCAGTCATTAGTCAAGAGCCAAATCTCAGGAATGAGTATTTGCTTGACCCAGTTTAGTTCATGTGCTACTACTTCCTGGTACATGGGAGCAGGGAGAGAAAGCATCTGGTGGAAGAATCCTCTGGTGTCCCCAAGAGGAGAATGTGGGCAGCGGGCTTCTTGAAGGAAAGGTACCTGTGATGCTGAGAAGCCAAATACTGATTTGAGTATAACTTTCTGAAACATACCTGTATCTCTAGCTCAATGTAAAGAGACAATGTACATCAAGTAATCTAATGCAAATAAATGTTTAAAATTCAATACTAAAAATAAATCATTTTTATATTTGTTTATAATGTTAGTTCCTCTTTTATGAAATGTTTTTCTTATTTACCTATTAAACCTCAGTGGTTGTCCTATCAATTTCCATTAGCTCTTTATATAATAAATTATTAAGGATTTAATAAAAAAGAATTGATCACATGTAAATACTCTTTTCAAAGGTAGTGCCCTTTTAATAATTTTTTGCTTTTGGTGAGGACTGGAGGTACAGTTGGAAATCATTACCTTAAAAGTTACCAGTGCAACCTAAACATAACAGGGGGTTGGTGGTGTAACATGTCTCATTCCTAAAACAGTAGTCTGACAGAAAAATATTGTTAAAAGATATTTAAATCTCCACTTGATGTCTCAAGAAATCACCAAAGTTGAGATGGTGTTAGGCTTAGGTACTTATGATACACTCCAAATGTAGTAAATATCTTAGATGTTCTCTCTTTCCAGGGCAAACATTTTCAGTTTCCAACCAAAACTTCTCTCAAACTGAAGGAAAGGTTATTGTGTGTTTTTCTCTAAATGTTCATACTAACAGTATTGAAAAAAAAATTTTTTTTCTTCTGACTTATCCACACAGTCCCATTGCTGGCCTGCTGGTCCTTTCATTTCCAATTTAACCACAACACACTGCACATCAAAACAGAGCCCACTATATCATCATTGATCCCAAGGCAAATGTAGGCTGGACTGTAGCTCTACTTTCTCAGGACCACTTTTATGCATAACAAAGCTGACCCTGACCCCACGTGCTAAAAGGCAGGAGTTCAAAGGGGGAAGTTCTGTGCATTCATTTTCATAACTATTACCTATCTCATTCATGAGATTATTTAAAAGATGAGCAAGTCAACGGAGTAATTTGCTATTGGTCAGATTTTAATCAGAGTTAATATTCTAATGGTTTTCAATGTGCCTAATTTATTCTTCGGAATTTGGGCATTACCACTGTGGATTTGCCTAGTTTTTAAAAGAGAATACTGCTGAGAATGGGTCTTTTTACAGATGTCTTTCATATTAGTGTTATCAGTGAGGGTGTGTGTCGTCTTTATTAGTTGGGTTAACTTAAATCTTTGGAAAAGGGGAAAAAGATTTAATTTTGCAGCTTTCACACAGAAAGATGCTCTGAGCCCTGTGCTTAAATCTCAGCGGTATTTATGCCCGCCTGGGGCACAGGGTCGGCCACATTGTCCCAGTCAGAGATCCCTTTCTCTCTCTCAGCTGCCGAAGGCGGGCCCTGGACACTCCCCAACAACCAATGTCCTGTCAGCTTCGGAGTTTACTCAATTATATAGAACAGGAGAAACGCATTGTTTTTAATCCCCATAAGGGGGAGGAAGCTTTGAGAGAATAAGCAAAACATATTCGGGGGCAAGTTTCCCTTTAAGTGAATTTTACCTGATCGACTGAGGATACATCTGATTGATTATCTCACGCGAATTTAAGTTAAACTCACGCCGTGCAGGACAGGGGTTTCTCCAAAGCCGTGGCGCGTGTGGCTGTGTACACTGGATCTCTGCTCTAGGTCTACCCCCTTTGAATGGCTGCTGCCTTCCTCACCGCCGTTTGGCTGGTGCAGCTCTCGGCTACTGAATGACCACATTGGATCGAAAAAGGAGGTTGATTTCGGTTTCAGGAGAACATTTAGCCTCACAGTACTTTGAGCATGGTGGTTGAAAATCTAGGCTTTGGAGTTAGGTCCGAAATGAAGCTCCACCGCCTTTTCGCTGTGTGGCAAAGGAGAAGTCACAGTGTTCTCAGATGCGATAAAATACTCATACTAGTAGCTTCGGAGAGGGGTGGCAGAGGCTAAGTCCTGTGAGATGTGTAATATGATTCTTGGAAATGAGTAGGCATACAATGCATGCTAGCCATCCATATCATGGTTTCATATTGTTATTATCAAACTGTTCGGCAGCAACTGGGAATGAGTGGCCAGAGGGGGCATAAAGGCGGGGCCCTCGCCGTTACAATCTAGCAAAGAACTTAATACAGGAGGCTGGGAGCAAAGGGAAGGCAGGTCTCACTAACTCAGCAGCCCTGGGCTCGGTTTGATAAGACTGCCAGGTATCCTGAGCATTGCAAGCAACATAGCCCAAGAAGAGGGGAGAGTCCTTGAGCCATGCTGAGAAAAGGGGCTTTCTGACTAAGACTGCCCGGTGTTCTGAGCATCACAAGCGGAAACCGCTCTGGAGGAATGGCCTGTTCTGAGAAAGGGGGCCTCTGTAACAATTTCACCAAGACAAAGAGTCTTTGCTAGCTAAGAAAGAACGCCTTTGTAGCTGCATGTTATTCCCAAGGGAAGAAGGAGGGGGCACCTAGAAGCCAGCTGAGGTATATAACCCCAGAACCCCAACAGTCAGGGCACTCAGATTAGTTAAGTGCCCACTCGTAGCTTTTTGCTCAAGTGTATAAATAAACTTGCTATCTCAGTTCCGCTATAGGAGCTGGCCTCTCGGTTGAATTATTCTCTTGTGGGCGCGACAAGAACTGAGGCAGGGGAGAGAGGCTCTCGACTCAGGTTTCTCCCCATCCATAACAAAACCATTCTGCTTTTCTCTTACACTACTATCTGCTCCTCTTTGCTGAAATGTAATGGCATCTTTCCTCATCCCTCCACCTGCAGACAAAAGCCCGTGCATATAAGCCCGTCTGACACGGTGGTGAACTATGTGCTGTCTGTTGTTTGTCCCAGAAACAATCCTATAGCTTTTGGACAAGTTTCCATCCTAAGGATGTAGTTGAACTCTGCAGGTTAAATTGCTCTCTTGTAGAGGTATTGCAGATGTACTGAATTAGTGATTTATAGTACCATGACCATTTTAGGATGGAGATATGGTGATGAAAGATATTTTCCTGAAAAAGACAACATTTGTGGGGGAAGCAGAAACAAGGGATAACAGAGATGAGGGGATTCCTTCAAAATATATACAGAATGATTTCATAACTTGCACACGTTCCTATTACAATAAAAGGACATAAGTGGTAAAGTATGGTCAATTTTTTTTCTTGTACTATGAAGAATAGGGCTGTTCCCTCTGTGAGCAAGTATCTGGCTGCAAAATCTGGGAAGCAAAATCTGCTAACTGATCAGGTATTAATCTTATTATTTTTAATGACTCAGATCCACTGGGGATGGCTTGGATTTGTGGTGAGAACAATTTATGCCTGCAGATGCCATGTCATGTTTCAAATGATTGAAAACAATTATTTTCCTCTATGATTGTTTCTCTCCCACAGCCCTAATGCTGATGTGAGTTTTGAAAATTTGGAAAATTTTATTCAGAATTGTTCACATTTTTTCTCATAATATTACAGAGCATTGTGTTTACTTAAATCCAAAAGAAATAGCTCTGAGCTGGCTTTTATTAAAATCTCTGCTGTTTGCTGTAGACACTTGGGCATATTGTTCAACATCTTCCCGCCTTAGATGTGCGTCTTTGGATGACACCCTTTGTTCATGGAGGCTGGCTCTTCTAGCTCCTTCATTAGAGTGAGAGTGAGAGTAAGCGTCTATCATCATCTATTTCCATTATAATTGCATTGCTATCTCTTTAGGGGCAAGTTCTTTTTTGGTCACTTGAACTTCTTCCTTCCTGATTGTTTGCCTTGCTAGCGCAGGGTTTCTCTGTATCTTTTCTAAAAATATTAGTCCCACATATACTCTGAAAAAAAAGAATGATGTGGTAAAATACTTGCAAAATGCTATTTCTGTGTTGTCCTGGTAACAATTTATTTTAACAGAAACAGTGTGATGTGCATGTGCGTAAATAGAGTTTCATCCAGCTTCTAGAGGCAGGCAGTGAGCATGGATCTGCTCTGGTGAGGAGCCCACACCTATTGGTGTTTGCTAATTAGCTCAAGAGATACTGGTAATAATTTTCATTCATAAGTAAGACTCTTTCAAGCTCAACTAGCCCTTTATAATAGAGCTTGATATTAAGAGCTTCAGTTCTGTGTCCTCCTGCTTCATGAAGGCTCTGTTGAGCAATCTGATTTGATGACTGCTGAAGAAATGACAGCACATTGGGTCAGCTTGCAAATAAATGTCTGTATGATTGGCAGAATTTGGAGTGAAACTTGCATTTTTGTAATGTTCTTTTTGATATCAAGGCAGTAAGAAAGAAAGGAATATCGTGACTTACCTCCGAATTACTGAGTTTTAAGTGGCTTAGGTTAGTTAACAATAGCTGCAAGATATATACCTCCTTTCAAAATTTGTAATGTACATGAGATTCGTAGCAAAAAAAGTTGTTTAAAATTTTTTTTAATTAAACGTTATTTTTAAAAGAGATTTTATTTAGTCTATTTTTTTTAGAGAGGGGGAAGGGTGGGGAGAAAGAGAGGGAGAGAAACATCAATGTGTGGTTGTCTCTCACACGCCCCCTACTGGGGACCTCGCCTGCACCCCAGGCATGTGCCCTGACTGGGAATTGAACTGGTGGCCCTTTGGTTCACAGGCTGGCACTCAGTCCACTGAGCCACACCGGCCAGGGCCAGACTATTATTTTTTGTCCAAACTTATTTGAGCACAGATTTCTTTTTCCTTTGGTAAATGCCTATTTACATGTTGAGGTATTTTAAACCTATCTTCCTTTTTCTTTTTTTTCATCAAAATTCACTTGTATCATAGTCTTTTCCTCTTTTTCTGAGACCATTTGCTCGGGGGAATTCAACTACTGTGTGCTGAAGAAACTTAAGAAGCCCTGTAGAGAGGCCCATGGGGCAAGGAACGGACTTCCGACCAGTAGCCATGTGGGCCCACCAGCTAGGCAATGGGTCTTCTGTCCCCAGTCAAGTCTTCATTTCCTACAGTCCCACCTGATGTCTTGACTACAACCTCATGAACGACCCTGAGCCAGGACCACCTGGGATAACCTTTCTCAAATCCCTGACTCACAGAAGGTGAAATAATAAATGCTTGTTATTCAAGCCAGTAAGCAAAACAGATCAGTAAAACAGATTTTAATGGTTTTAATAAAACATCAGATAACAAGTTATATCCAAAGGTTTTAACAATCAAAAGGGACTACAGGCATGCCCCGTTTTATTGTGCTTCATTTTATGGTGCTTCATACACAGGTGCTGTGTTTTGTACAAACTGAAAGCAAGACCCTCCACCAGCAAAAAGATTATGACTTGCTTCATCGTGATACTTGCTTTATTATGAGTGGCCTGGAACTGAATCTGCAATATCAATGAGGCATGCCTATATTTTCGCCTCCTCGGAATATTTGCATTTTACCTGTGGTGCACTCTATAGAAAGAGGTAATGAAAAGAGAATTTCCAGACAGAGAATCACTGAGTCCTCAAAGCACATCATAGATTTGGATAGCTAGCCTGTCTTTAACTAAGATTACCCTGATCATTCCCCCAGATTCCCACTCTCTTGTCACCCTTCTCCCAACTCAGCTACATACCTTCATTGTCAGCCTTCTTGGTCCAATTCCTAATGGAAATATTATCAAATAATACTACAAATATGTTTTCATATCTTTGAAAAATTCAAAAGGAAAAAGAAAGCATATGTGCTAGGGAAATGAATTTTTATTACCTAAAATTAAAAGAATATTATGAATCTGATATGATAGAATCAAAGACAGATAGATATGTGGGAGGAGGGGATTGGAGGAAAAGGTGGCAGTGATTCAGTTCTTTATAATTTCCATCGGTCCCCACCAGACCATTTCAATAAATGCACCATCCTTATAAAAACAGTATGTGTTTCTTACAGCCTTAGGACAAGCCTTCTAGGCTCTATTTCCAAAGAGATTTACACCCACTAAGCCCCTCAGATACAGAAATTCCGGAGATGCTATTGATAACTGTGATCATATTTATTATTTAATGGTATTTTTGAAATCAGCACAAGTGTTAGAATACTTGTAAATAAGTTAGTAACATCCTTAGCCTCTGATATTCATTGATATTTTGACCAACATAGTTTACGGGTCAATGAAAAATTTAGTTCTCTTTGATCAATTAAATTGACTAAAACAAGAATTATCCCTTAAGTTTGGCAGTAAAAGATAATTTAAAATACGTAATGCTCAGTGACGGCTTACTTCCAAAGAGTTTTAATGATTTGAAGCTCTTTAAAAGTTTTGCTGCTAAATTATAAATTAATTGGTATCTAAAATTGAATTATACAGAATTAAATAAAAAATACTAACTCTGTGGCCACAACAATTTATGGTACTAAGCCACCATCACTGAATATCTCTCTGATTATGATATAGAACCCAGAACACTGGGCCAGCTCAGTAAATGATAAATTTTAGAGGTGTATTTTCTCCTGGCTATTTACCAGAATTTTCTCTTATGTACCTAAATGATTTTCAGAGGACTTAAAAACTTTTACTTTGATGTTAATTACTACTTGCTGGATCTTCTCATTAATCAGTTTTCAACCAATTAATTCTATTGCAAATGGAAAGTATTGACCAAATTAAAGGTCATTTCCAGAATTAGACAATGGCAATTAATTTCCTGGTTTCTATGTTAATAAGTTGTCACATGTTGTTTGGCAGACATTGATTAGAGTTTACATCATCCATGCAAATTAACGCAGGGCTATGGGCTTTACTGTTGGAAAAAGTAAGGCTGGGTTTTGAAAGGAGAAAGACAGGAGGTAATATCAGCGCCAGCCACACTGTTGGTGAGGCTATATTTTCTCATTCCTAAAGACACATCGTTATTAGAGACTGTCAAAATGCATTCAAGGTCTCTACAGATTCAGTTTAGAATATTTTTTGGTTTTCCAGAATTCAAATAGTTATGTTTCTAGTTTAATTGCAAGGTACGTAACATTAAGCATAGGAGAAATTTTATGTCTTGGAGAATTTTCTGAACTCTGTGGAATAGTTATTGCTATTAGACTACAGTATAATATTAAAGCATTTGAATTATATTTTATAAAATATAAAATGTGAGTTCATTTGTAGAATATACAAGATGAATTCATTTTAAGATTGTATCCATTAGCATACACATTTGTATAACTTATTAAGTTTTTCAGACATTTTTGCTTTTTGCCACATCAAGATAAGCAGTTTCTTCAGTTCTTTACAAGTGGTTTGTAACTCATGAATTTAATGAATATATATTCATGTATGAAATTACAAACAGATGACAAAATACACAGACCAATATAGCAGACACTGATATGCATCCAATCTGGACTTAATAGATTTAAAAAGTTTCATGTTTGTTTTTCTCACCTCTTCACATAAAAATAATACAAATAAAAATTTATAGATATAGCCAAAATCACTTCCGTTCTTTCTGTACTTCTTCCCTCTATTTTCCTAGAGATTTCAATATCCTAAAGTTGGTGCATATTATATCTATTAATTTTTAAAACATCTTTCCTAATTGATATGTACAATGGTTAGGTTTTTCATATATTTGACTTTCATAAGTATTTTTAAATTATGCACTAGCTTTGTGTGTGTGTATATATATTCACACATATCTATTTCAAATATACATACTCATATATTTGAAAGTCTGCTGGGGGACATAAAGTTAAGTATGTGTGTATAGGGTTAGGGTTAGTATATGCGTTTGTATGTGTATATGCATATGCTCTATT
Source organism: Mormoops blainvillei (assembly GCA_004026545.1). Classification (NCBI taxonomy): domain Eukaryota; kingdom Metazoa; phylum Chordata; class Mammalia; order Chiroptera; family Mormoopidae; genus Mormoops; species Mormoops blainvillei. The sequence continues at coordinate 11,382 of PVJD01011616.1, forward strand.
TTCAAATTGGTGGCTTGTTTCTTCTTCAAAATTAAGTTGGTTATTATTAGCACTTTATATTGTGCTAGTTTAGGACCACCTTTTCAAATTCTGTTAATAATTGGAACTTTGGTTCATTGTATTAAGTTTGTAGCTTGCTGTTAAGGAGGATAGGCTGTCCTTACAATATTGTCTTCGCCTCCATAGATGCAGTACAACTTCTCATTTGCTGTGTTTTCATTTTATCGTTATATCTATTGCTAGACTTATTTTTCAGAACTTTATAATTTTGTTGCCATCACTATTGATATATTTTTAAACATTATGTTTTATAATTAGTTATTACTGGTGTGTAAAAACACTTACTTTTGTATAGTGGTGTTATATGCAGCCATCTTGTTGAGCTTTTTAATTAATTCTAAGAGAATTTGCCTTTAGAGACTCTGCTTTCCTATCTAGGCAATCGTCATATCTGCAAATAATGAACATTTTATTTCTTGCTTCCCCGCTGTAATTTACTTAGAGGGAAAGTATTAAACGCATTTTGTTTATAATAGGAGCAGGATTTGGAAAATTGGAGATGACGCCTGATGAAATTTTAATGCTGGAAGCCACCAAATGTGAAGCTAACTCCCATCCACCCTCCTATTCTTAAGCTTCTATCTGTTATTTTATAGGTTAGGTATTTTTACTTCAAACATGGTTTTACAGGACCTTTTTTTAGTTGACAATACATTAGGTTAATCACGAGACTAGCTGCCGATATGTCAAAGATGCGCCTCGCTTCCGGAGGAGTGCGCTCGGTCATAGGCAGTGTGCGCCCGCACTGAGTTGGTAGGGGCCGGGAGGAGTGGGGTGGGAGACAACGCCCTTGCCCTGTCGCCCGGAGCGCACACGTGGGAGGAGTTTAAGCACAGTGGCAAGATTTGGGGGTGAAAATAAATAACACGCACTTCGGGGATGTAGTGGGCGGGAAGGCTCTAATAGCAACTGCCTGGAGATCCTCGTGAACCCTTCATGTATTTTATTGGTTTGGGGAACAAGGCGGCTCTCTTTCAAACTGTGCAATCCTCTTTCTAACTTTTCCCGGGCTCCTGCTGGGCCGTCCCGCTGACCAAGCCCTTTCCTGGATCTTTTGGGGTTTTGTGCCCTTATCCTATCCTATTCTTTTCCCAGATTTTCCCAGGCTAGACTTCTCCCATTCAGAGGCAGATTAAGGTCGGTTGAGGCCTTGGGCGCAGAAGAAAATATTTAAACATACTATCAGGTTTTCCGCCGATTGTAAACTTGTACGTAATTAAAGTTGCACATATGAAACCAAACTTGGTGTCATTAGAAAAAAGTGTAAAGTTGGAGTTTTGCGAGGCCCTTCAGAAGTCCCAGCCCAGGGCGTGCGCTTGATGCGCCCACCATTAAATCTGCCTCCGCTCCCATTTATGGTCACCATTTTGAGGCTGGCTGCTGATGTGTCAAAGATGCGCCTCGCTTCCGGATGAATGCCGTTCAGTCACAGGCAGTGCGCGCACACACACTGAGTGTGATCAGAAGGGGCTGGAAGTGTTGTTGGAGAAAATGGCCCTTGCCTTGTTGCATGGGGCATGCACGTGGGAGAAATTAAGCAATAACTGCACATGCCTCAAAGGTCTGCTTCACCATCTGGCTTCTATGGCTCATGCCTGTGGCAAAGGAATTTCTCCTGCTTTATCCCTCCCCCTGGTAACCAACTGGGTGTTGCCTGGGGAGATTGGAAAGCTGTTCCTGCCTACCTGCCTGGGGATTAAGTCCCTTTTGTGGAGGATGTGGCCATCCCCTGGGGAGTTTGTGAATCTGCAGCCTCCTAGTTAATTGGGCCCAGTGTCTGATTCCATTTTCTCCCTTCCTTTTTTAATAACTAACTATTGTAATTGGAACTGAGATTTCAACATCCTCTTTGGCAACTCCAGGGTCTCCTCCAGGCCAGAACGTGAACCACTTCTTTTGGTTGTTCTTGCATGAAGTAGAAACTCAGTAATTTATTTTGTTGAATTGCCCAAGTACCTTCCTTTGTTTGTCAATAATGGCTTGAAATGTTACTGTTAGAAATTCATGTCTTTGGAATTTGAGGTTTGTTCACTTTTAATCTTTCCAAAAAAAGAAAACATCTTTACTTTGTATTTCATTACTTTAACTTACTATGCCTGTCCACAAAGTTTACTTTATACCTGCTTCCTTTTCCATCCCAGCAGTGGTGTAAAGCATTTGACAAGTTATGCCTAAGTTTCCTCTATTTAATTGACATAGAGTACCTTACAGTGTTGTAGTGAAAATATTCTGAAAGCATATAAAACTCAAGGATATTTTCTGATATGTAGTAAATAATAAATGTTACTTTTATTAACAACTCATCATTATCATTGATCTCAAATACTTAAGGAGAAAATAGAGTCTACTTAGTCAAAAAATGAAAAATTTGCCTTTTCATTTATACCTAGTACAGTTAAATAACACTTTGTACAAATAAAAATAATACAATCAAGTAGACAAACACACACATTTGGTACCAACTACGTTTTAAAGATTATATTGAAAATATGTAAGATAATGGACTTCTATCTATAACTTATGGGCTTGAATCCAAACAGTTTTCAGAAGAACAAGTAGAAAATTGAATAAATCTTTAGAAAATTTTGAAGGATTTAGAGTGCCACTAAGATAGCCCGCTACTACAGAACCTAAGATTTTGAAAAGAAGAGAAAAGCACTGATGTAAGTATGACATTTTGTACCAATTTGCTTTGCAAGGATTTTGCCTATTTTTAAATACCAAGTCCAAGAGAATAAGATGACCAGAAAGAGTGAGCTGCAAGTCTAAGAATCTGAGCAGACATTTCATCATTTTTAAGAGGCTAAGAAAAAGAAAAAAAAAAATTCAGGGCCCAAGACTGAAAAGGCAGACAGGATTTATAGTGGGAGAAAATTTCAGAGAGAAGAAATGTAAAGAGGAATGTTCTCCACATTTGGACTGCTTTTCCCACTGAGGCATCTTCTGATTCCGAAGTAGAACAGGGCAAAAGTCAAGAACCCAAAGAGAGAGAGGAAGCCAGGCAGCTGAGGAATCGAACCAAGAGTTTCGAAGTCTCTAAATGGCTGCAGAGAGAAATGTATAGTTTAATATCCATTAAGAAAAAAAGACATTTGTAAACATCCTAAGCTTTCAATTGAGATGATGAATAGCTAAATTACATGATTAAAAACAAACCCAAAATAAACCCTCATAAAGACAAAAACCAAATTTTGAAATTATTTTAATTTTAGGTTGAAATGATCTGCTCCTGTCTTACTGTCCTGAAGCAACAGTAAATCATCAGTCAAAGAAAATCATGCTACCCAGAACCTCAAAAATGTTCATATGTAATGTCCAGCAGGTACACCAGGAGACAGGTCAAGAAAACAAAATACTTACCAGAAATAGACTTGCAGATATACGTATACAGATTTATACATGCGGATTAACACATACAAGAAAATAAGTAATGAGATGAAGAATTTTGAGAGAGACCTAAAAGATCTATAAAACATCAAACAAGTTTTAGAACTTAAAAACATAATAAATTAATATCTCAGTAGAAGTTTTACAATAGATCAAAAGGGCTAAAGGGGGGACTAGTGACCTACAAGACCTGTCAGAAGAAAATAATAGACTGGGCATGAAGTTAAAAAAGGGAAAAAGTATTAGGCCAGTGAATAGGAGACAAATGGGACGTGTTGAAAATGTCTTAGACACGGGTAAGCAGAGTCTAAGAAGGCGCGAGAGAGAAAAAATGACAGAGGCCATATTATAGAAAATGATAGCCAAAAATCTGTTCTAATTAAATAAAATCCCAATTCACAGAATCAAGATATATTGTAAATTATATGCAGGGTAGATATTTAAAAAAAATTAGACATACTATTAATTAATAAAAATTTTTAGATAGCTCAATGCATATTTGTTGCTTGGCAATCAGCACCTACCTTTCCACAAATGCATTATAAAAAGTCTTCTATTTTTAAACTAGATTGTATAACGTATTTTATTTGAAGTAGAAGTTGTTAAATTTGGAAGCAATCTTATTAGTAATGCAATTTAATTTGCTCATTTTATCAATAATGACACTGAGGTCCAGAAAACTTGTGTGGCTTATCTAAGAGTACTTCATCATGAAAAACAGTAATTTTAAAATAGTAAAATTTTTAAAATGTTGAAAATAATGCAATAAGATAAGAACATTTAAAATTTTAATTCATTTTATTTGTCACAGAAATCATTATTTGTTTACTTATATGTCTTTTCCAAACTTCATACTAATAAGACTCTGATCTTTGTGTGTGTCCTATGGTTGGGAGAAAATTTTGCATAAATATTTTTATATTTCTGTGTGATTGGAGACTTCTGAGCAATCCAATGAGTTTTGTTAAAGGATGATTAAAGGGTTATCATATCTGGTAAGCTGCCAGTAGTTTATCTTTAGGAGAGATTTAGAGATGTATCTCCCCAGAAACAATCACTTACATTTCAGGGTAAGAAACCTAGAGGTTTAACCCATCACTCCTCTCCCCAGAGAATGTTTATGTTCCAGAGTAAAAGTCTTTTTCTCTTTGGAGAAGAAATTGGTAATTGTGCCAAAATTCTCTATATAAACTCTGAGTCTCATAATTTTGGTGTTCCCCTATTCTGATTATGTAAATACACTGCATATGCAGATATTATAATATCTAGATTCTTAGTTATATAGCCTTGTGAGGATATTGGGTGTGGGAAACTGAAACAGTCTTGAATAATTAACTCTCTGATAATATGTTTCAGAAATCTTGTGACTCCTGTCAGTAGTTACATATAGAAACTTTGGCAAGATAACTTGTTAGCTTGTAAACAGGCTAGAATCTTCAATATTTTAACTTAAATGCCAATGCCCAACCAAAATACTAGCCTCTTTTCATGGTTAACAGTGGCCAAGTGACCAAATTGTAAGCAAAGATATGAAAGCAAAAGTTTTGGGGGGTAACTTTTAGAACATGCCCTTTCCCCTATTTTCCTGTTTCTTGAAATATGGTTATAATGCCTGGAGTTATAGCATTATTCTTTTACCATGAAGTGATTTTGAGAATAGGATAATGAAGATTTGGATGTAATAATGAGAGAAGTATTATTCCTAACCAAGAGGACATACCACGTAATGAAGGGAGATTCTTTCCTTCATTCACTCAAACAACAAATACCATATTGGCAGGATCTGTGCTGGGTGCTAAAGACACAAAGATGAGTAAAGTCTAGTTCCTATTCTCAAAGAGGTCTAATGGGGAGGAAAGACAAAAGTGAATAATGAAAATAATTTGTAGTAAGAGCTGTATAGTAATAGGTATATTATATAATCAATCTTTACAATTACGTACATCTTCAACTCCCTTGCCTTTCTCTTGTTTCCTAGTACATGTTTGGTTAAGCCAATGTTGGTATAACCCAACTCAATGTCTGCACCCATACAGTTGAATGGGGCTGGAAAAACACATACAAGACTATTCCCAGAAATCCATATTCAATTCACTTTTCCATTCTCTTATATGACATATTATTTCTTATCTCTTTTCTAATTACTAACATCTGTTCTGCAACCCACCTTCTCCACTACTTTCATGGTCAACTGATGAACTTCCTCCCTATTCCACTGAGGAAGTAGAAGCCATTGGGAGAAAACCCCCACCAGTTCCCACAAACACAGCTACTTATTTACCTGCAGATATCTACATTCACTCTACTTTCTCCCCTGTTGCTAAGGGTCCGTATTATGATCTCATGCCTAGCACTAACCTCTCCAATTATACACTGTATCTTACTCTTGTTTTTTTTTAATTGGATTATTCCCATAAGCAAAGAAACCCCAGAGACATGTTATTCAACTGATGAACCGAAGCCTAAAGAGATCTCAAGATCAATAATTATGAGGAAGACTCAAAAGGACATAGATTGTTCAGCAAATGGAGACTAGAGGCTGAAACAGACAACTCTACAAATGTAAACAAATACAAAAGCTTGTGAAACACCAAATACACCTTTTGAGGCCTTCACATTACATATTATGTGAAGGAATTCAGATGCAAATCTGAGACAGAGATGGAGAGAGAAAAAACCTTGAAAAGACTGAGAACACTTTGACTTGTTTACAATTGTTTTAGTTATGGGCGGAACAGGAGACTTGTGATGTTTAATTTTATGTCAACTTGACTGTGCTAAGGATGCTTCACTGGTATAACAGTATCTTTGGGCGTGCCTGTAAGAGTGTTTCCAGAAGAAATTATCATTTGAATGGGTTGAGTGAGTAACTAAATTCCTCTCAACTATGCTAGTGGGCATTAATCATCCCCTGAGGGCTTGCAAAGAACAGGCCAATTGGAGAAAGGATGAATTTGCTCTCCTGCTTGAGCGGGAGCATCATCTACTCCTGCCCTGAGATATTGGCTCTGCTCGTTCTCAGGCCTTTGGATGGGGCCCAGAGCTACACAATTGGCTCGCTGGGGCCTCTAACTCACAGATGGCAGCTCATGGAACTTCTCAGCTTCAGTAATCATGTGAGCCAATCCCTCTAATTAATCTCTTTCTATGTACCTGTATATATCCCATTGGTCCTGTTTCTCTGGCTAACCCTAATACAAGACCTAATATAAAATAATTATATACAAATAAAATATGTGTTTTTAAGCAGGGGAACAGCTGAATTTATAATCTCAGATGCTATATATATACTACAAGGATTACTTTAAAAATGTTTCTAATTTTATTATAAAATTTGGGAGTCTGATAGAATATTTTGTAAATGTAAAACTCGAGTGTAAAAATGGTACATCAAACCACACATAAAAAATAAGATACACTGTTTAAAGTTTCAATAAAGTGCACTTCAACAACAATAAGTGAAGAGTCATATAGTAAGACTGGCCTTTGGGAGGACACTCTAATCAACATAAGAAGACAGGGGGCTTGGCAGGCACTTGGGAACCAGAAGTTCATTGTAGAGCATTAAGATGCAAATCAAGTTAAATTCTTTCTGTCCCCATTTTAACTGAAAGTAAATATGTATCCCAAAGGAGAGTTGTCAACTAACAAGAAATTTCATATTCCAAACTCCTAAATGTCTTGCTCTTACTTAATCTTAATTACTTTTTTTTAGCTTTCTTCTTTGCTTGATATAACCTTGAATAGAATGCAAAGATGTTGTTTACCTGTGTAGTACATGCCTTGATGTTCAACACCAGTGATTATGTCTCTCTGTTTCCTAGTGTTCAGGCCAATCAGAAATAAGCCCAATTGTTTGTTTTGCTTTACCACTTGACTAGTTTTCACAGCTGGATGTACCCAAAATAATCAAGATGACAGGGGATTCAAGAGTTGGAAAATTTTTGTTCAGGTAATAGCTAATAAGCTTAGTAATCAATGCACATAAAAATCTACTGTTCCAGAAACTGAAGGTATGATCCACCCTGACTCCAGGAGACCATAGACAGTTTCACCTTTGTGCCTCAGAAGGACTGTGAGCCATCAAGATGGTATCTGAGCCACTGTACTCCAGGGTGAGACACCCACTGCCCAGGACACAGATTAAGACCACCTCTCAGGGCACAGATAAAACAATGTTGCAGTTTTCCCTGATTAACTTTTCCCTTGAGTTCCAAACACCTTACCTACACTTTTCTTCTTATAAAAAGTGTTGGTTTAAAATGGAATTTAAGATGGTCTGTTAGGGTACGTAGCCCTCTGGTCCTCTCAGCTCACCGGCCATCTGAATAAAGTGCCCATAAAAATTCAGTCCTTGTCTCTACTTATTTGTTCTGGTAGTGAAGGTTCTTCTAAATTTAGAAAATGAGTTTGACCATAACTTGGCATTGATGAGATCTTTTCCTAAAGTTTCTGAAACATGACTACTGAAGCAAGCAAAGTACTATCTTATTTGCTTCTAAAAAAGACATAGGAAGTAAGTGAAAATTACACTGACTATTTGCTTCCTCAAAAATATACCCTCTTGGGGTGGTTGTTGTGCTGTCTGTTAATGAATTTGAGAGCTTAATCTGACATCGATGCTCTTTATGCATCATTTAATTGTTTCATGTTTAATTGCATTACAACAAAGCCAACATCCGTGGCAATGAAGATATAAGGGATATTTTGTAAATTCAGAAAAGCAGAATGAAGTCACAGAGCAGAATTCCCCATAAAAAAAATTTCCATGAAACAGACTAACCATCTCAGTATATTAAAGACAGAAGAGTCATAAGAAACCAAAAAACAGCAAATTAGCAAAAGACAGAATTTAAGGAGCAACAGTACATCTTAATTGATTGACAGCATAAATCATTCATTTCCTTTGTTTTAGAATGAGAAGAATGGTTTTAAATTTTATCTTCATTTCTTCTATCATATAATAGATATATTATTAATGAAATAATAAAATTCACTATAATAAAATGAATCTAGATGTTCATTCTCAGAGGTTACAGTGCTTTAATTTCTTCTTCATGAAATGAGGAATTTATTTTTAGATGACCTACATATGGGAATTCTAAGGTTACTATCTACATTTTCATCCTATAAAAATAACTTTTATTAAAATGCACAGAAAAAATATATCTGGTATATAGTAGACAGATAATGTATAATTGATAATTGAAAAATGTAAATTTCTAAATTGTTTTAGAGACTGGCATGAAGTATGCAAAGAAGACACTAAACCAAGATATTGAATTTGAAAAGAAGCATGAAATATTAAAATTCCATTTTTAATTATTCATGTTTTACAAAGCGTTTTTTAATTAATCATGTTTTTAGAAGGCAAGATGTGTTACAAAATTTTTTCTTAAATAACAAATGGTGGCCCAAGGGAAAAGATTTAAGGGTAAAAGAAGCGATTATGTTTATGCCTATTAGACAGAGTTATTATTTTTATTAGTCTAGAAATTATGATATCAAATGAACAAACAGTGGTCTTCTATAAGTCAATGTATTTTTAACGTCTAAATTTCTGTACTATCAAGAAACCAATTTATTTTGAAGTATTTCCTGTGGTGGATAGAATCACCTAAATTATTGATTTTAGAGAAAGCTAAAACGTGCTGCAATTCTTATAACTGTTTTTACCACTGATTAAATAATTGAACCATAAGTGAAGAAATCGTGTTATTGGCCAGCCCCTCTTGTGGATAAACAATCCTTCCTTAGAGGTAGCTTAAGAGCTAGAGCAAAAGACAGATGGGAAAGAGAATTTAAAGTGTGTTGAGTGTACAGTGCTGTTGTATTTAGAACTAATCTGACCTGGGCATTTGTGAGTATTCCTTGAGGAAGTGACATTTAAATTGAGACTTGGTAAATGGGCAGGAGTTAATTAGGAAAGGAAAGAGAGGGGAGAACATAGCAGTTCAGGCAGAAGGAAGAGCAGGCAAAAATCCTGAGGCAAAGAAGAATGTGGTGTGCCCAAGAAACTGGGGGAAGTCAGCAAGGCTGGCGCATGACCGGCAAGCGGGGTATGGAAAGAAACCAAGCGCGCCGGGAAAAGGCCGCTACCTCTTACAACAGGGTATTAAACGGAAATGGAAAAGCTCAAAACATTGCATGATTCCCTCAAAATGCTCTCAGAGGGGGCTATGTCGATAGATGTGGGCCTCTAATCAAATCCACTTTCCCTCTTGCTTTCTTCCTCTGCAAAGAAACAGGCTAAATCTCACCAACGCACTTGCAGCTAAGTTGTGCTGTTGTTATGGGCAATGAGATGTTTGGAAAGTTCCCCGTGGAGGACATCGCTTTTGAATAAAAAGCGAAGCCTCATTTGGAGAAATTACTTTTACCCCATTTGCCTTTCTCCACCTTTAGTGTCCGGTCGGTAAATACGAGGCCTGGAGATGCAACAGCCAGTCTTCCATCATGAGGATTAATTCCTGCATGTTAAGGATGGCGGGGTGGTGATGCAAAAGACGTGAAGAGCCTGAGGCTAGGGGAGAGGATCCTACTTGTTTTGCAGTTGTCACTGGCAGCCCCTAGCATTGCACACCGCACAGATGGCGTGGCCATAGGCAGATACCTTGCCTGGGTTCCCAGTTGTAGGTGTCACTGAGCCACCTTTCCAGAATGGAGTGGTCTATTCCCATGTTTATTTTGGTGTGAGACAAATAAACTCATATCAATTAAAGCCACCAAATTTGAGTTTTCTGATAACTGCTGCCAATCACTTTTCTAACTTTCAACAGTGTTATATTTTGCTGTTTTATGGATCAAATATCTGTGTTGAAAGTCTATGTATTGCTTAAAGAAAAAATATTTTTGATAGCCTGCTCCTTTTCTCTGTATGAATATGTGACTACTGTCCCGGGGCACTACTTTCTCCCCCAGGCAATGTCCTCAACAGCTCCAGCCTCCTTTCCTCAGAGAGTTCAGTCCCTGTTTCCTCCAGGAAAAAGTAGTTATCTCCGGGGCTCCTAAGAAACCTTTTGCATCAGCCACTTACCACACCCTGTTACAGTTCTTTGTTCATATCTCTGTCTCTCCCATCTGCTGTGAGCTCTGCAGGGCACCGTTCTTATCATATTTATTTTCTAATCCTATTGCTTAGAATGTTACACTGTTAACTTGGAATATTGGTGCAAGTAAATATCTGTTATTCTCCAAGTTATATTTACATTCTATTTTAATGAGCACTTACATAGTGCTTACCATATTTTGTGTACTATTTAAACACTTCACAGACATTGTATAATTTAATAATTTTACTGCAACTACCTGTTGAAGTAGGCACTATTAGCGCCCGCATTTAATAGATGAGGAAGCTGACCTAGGGGGCTGAAGCAATTTTCCCAAGGTCACAGGTCCAGTAAATCATGTAGCTTAGAACAAAATCTAAATAAGGATGTTTTTGTTTGAAATAGAATCTCAGAATCAAATTTTAGATGGAAGGAACCTTAGAAATGATCTATTTTCTTTTTATATACAAGGAAATATTGTATATGACATACAAAGATACAGAGATATAGGTAGCTTCATTCAGTCAATTATTAATTAAGTGTGATTAATATATTTATATATTAATTATTAAGTGTCAGGAAATTGACTAGTATAAGTGCCGGGACTTCAGTCCAGGTGTCCTGATTTGCAGGTTAATGCTGTTCCCTTGGCGCCCCAAGCTGAGTTTGCATCAAAATCACCAGGGAAATTACTGTGATGATACAGGTTCTAAGTCCCACCTTCCGAAGATTTAGAAGGCAGACTTTTTCAAATAGTCCCAAAATTATTTAGGTATATAGACAAGTGTTTAAATTGTGAGTCTGCAGTACATATGTATCAGTCTGGGTTTGATCTGAAAAATAGAACCACTACAACTCCGATGACGATAAAGCATTTAATGTAGGCATTAGTTGTTTACATAAATTAGGAAGAAGCTGGGGTAACAAAGGACTGGAAGAGTGCAGCCAGAGGGTCAGAGGAACGGCCGGTGATGACGTCAGTGATGACGTCGGACAGAAACAATGAAGTGCACAGAGCACACGGAGCTTGGGGAATCTGAGAAGCTGCCGTAATTTTAACAAGAGGCCTTCTGAGAAGGTTTGTAAAGTCTCTACACCACAACCTTCTAAGAACAGTGGCTTTCACTTCACTTCTACTTTCCAAATTATATGAAGAAGTTCCTTTCATTGCCAAACTATAACTCAGAGTCATATGCGCAAGTTAGAAGACTCTGGGACTGTCCTTGCCCCTTTAGAAGGCAGATTGATGGTGCTGAGTGACCAGCAGATGTGGTGTCCCCGTTATACTTGGCTCCTGCCTTCACATCCTTGTTACTTGGTCTCTTCCCCTTAAAAGTAGGCAGGTCTGTGACTTGCTTCTAACAAATGGAATGTGGCAAAGGTAATGAATGTACGTGATTACGTTTACGTCATTACCTGAGATTGTAGTACTTATCTTGCTAGATTCGCTCTGCCGATCATTGGCTTTAAAGAAGTAAGAGGCTACAAATTCCACAGCTGTGAGGGAACGAATGTTGTCAACAACTTTGCAGGTGGGCAAGCGGCCTTTTCCCTAGTTGAACTTCCAGGTGAAACCCCAGCTCTGGGCACACTTTGATTGTAACTGCAGCAGGGGTCTTGAAGCAGAGAGGCCTGCTAAGCCATTCCCAGGTCCCTGACTCCTGGGAACCGTGAGAAATAAATGTGTTATTTTAAGCCAATACATTGGTTGTAATTTACTGCATGGCATTAGGTAACTAATATGGTAGCCAGCCTGGTGCAGAAAGCACCTGAAAGTAGATTGCCGACATTGCTAAAACTTAAAATACGGAGCGTTAGCTTGGGAGTAAGTGGTGAGCAGAAAGGGATTTTCAGTGGACATGGGAAAATGATGAGCTGTTTTATAGGGAGTGGCAAAATATTTGGTAAAACTGGTCCTGATCTACCTTGGAAGACAGTATATATAACGAATAATCTTTTAACTTTGATCTAAGTGTTCTTGAGGCAAAATATTAAAAGTGGGATCTAGTTGCAACTAACTACCTTTGATAAGGTACTGAAGAAAGAATTAAGCTCAGGAGAAAAAAAAATCAAAGCATTTGCAAGCAGAATTTAGAGAGTATATCAATAACTTGGAAATTGCAGTGCTATAAATAACACTATTTCACAACAAATCCAAAATGTGGCTATTATGACATAACCTCAGTTTAAAGGCCAAATCAAGGGCATGGCTGAAACAGCTTCTTTAAGGACCTAGAGAGAGTTTAAGAGTATAGATTCCGCATATAAGTGAAATCATGTGATATTTGTCTTTCTCTGGCAGCTTATTTCACTCAGCATAATACTCTCCTCCAGGTTCATCCATGCCATTGCAAAGGGTGAGATTTCCTCCATGACGCAAATGTACCCACAGCTTTTTTATCCACTCATCTACCGAAGAGCTTATATTTGGAATCTAATGAACAAAATAAACAAATTAATTAGAAAAAGACTCACAGATACGGAAAACAGACTGAAAGCAGTTAGAGGGGAGGGGGATTAGGGGACTGGGTGAAAAAGGAGGAGGGGTTAAGCAAAAAAACAAACAACCAAAACCTCAGAGACACAGACAAGAGTATGGTGATTACCAGAGGAAAAGGGAGGTAGGAGGGGAGGTAGAAGAGAATAAAGGGGAGATAAATGGTGATGGAAGGAGCCTTGACTTCGGAAGGTAAACACGCAATACAATATACAGATGATGTATTATAGAATTGTATACCTGAAACCTATATAATTTTATTAACCAATGTCACCCAATAAATTCAATGATTTTTTAAAAAGAGAATATTTAGTAGATTCTTTCAAGTGGAAAAAGAGTTTCAAGAAAGCCTGAGAGTATAGTCCCACAAAAGCCCAAAGGGCCCAAAATACCCTAATTAAGTCTCTGGGTGGACTTCGGCATGTGCAAATGACTAGATTCAAATGTGTACAGAGCTGTGTTTGACACGGAAATGCCTGGCACACCTTTGCCAGCCTAAGCTAAAAGAATCAAAGGTGTATTTGAGATGCAAAAGAATCCCTTTTTCCCACTGAAAAGCATATGTTCTCTCTTGCCCTCTTCAGAAGTACATGTCGAAAACGAGGAAAAAGGGAGGGCCTCCCAGGAATCAGAGTCATGAACTGTGGAGAACAATGGACCAGGGGCTATTCCTGTCAGAGTAAGTGGATCGTAGTGAAGGAAAATTATCCACTCCGGAGTAGAGCAAATTTACACTTATCTAGCAGTATTTCAGAATTGTGGGGAGTGGTGACTGCTGTGTGCTGGGCGTTCTTCTGCTTTTTGGGCGGAAATGCTATTGTAGTTATTCTATGCCTCTTCCCCCATTGGATATTGCAGTGTGGGAGCATATAACATGTTTCTTAATTTATATGTCTCTGGATCAAGAAGAACACAATTTGAATTTGAAAAATACACAGCCTTCTGTACTGAAAGACTGATGCCATAATTGGATGAAACATTTGGGGTATCTTCTTTTGGGAGTGGCATTTTGCATGGAAAAGGCACATGCATATTTTTGAACAAGAAACTGCAAAGTGGCAGATTAGATTATTTAGAATATATTCACTTTTTTCACCCCACTTTTGTTAGAAAAGTGTATTTCCCTGCCCCACTGTTATTGGACTTTGCATTGTATCTTAACTTGGCCAAAGGAATGTGGGCAGAAGTGGCAGGGTACCAGTTACAGGGCTAGGTTTTAGGAGGCAGCAGATGCTTCTGCTTGTCCCTTGGGAAGCTCCAGAAATTTATAATGAGAAAAACATAGCCCTGAGTGACTATTATCCCTTCGGCCTGGGTCCAGAATAAATATACATGAATCAGAGCCATAGACCTGGATGCCACTGAGTTTGGGGTGGCTTATCATAAAAAAAATGCCTGACATCTCTTGGTTAAATTCTTGATTATGTGTTACAGCTTATTCATATTTTGGCCCATTTCCTAATTAGAACAACCAGTCCTCCTAATGCTTAATTAATACTGAATGCTTTATACACAGATTCAAAAGGATAAAAGAAACCATTCTTCATTCATTCAAATGTGCATTATACATAATAAGTACATAGGAGTAAATAAAGCACCCTAATGTATGCAACAAACTCTCAAAGGTAAAAAAAAAAATGTATCTATGTATGTATGCATGCATACTAGATAGATAGATAGGGCGAGATTGAATTTTGACCACTTAAGTCTTCTTTATTATCACTGCCTCTTCAATGTGTACAACTACTGGGGCAGGTGGGAAAGAAAGAGAAAAGAAAAATACAAGGAAGTGTAAAGTAGAAAGTTATAAAGTTATAAGCCAGGCAACACACCTATGGTTGTACTAGGAGCAACTTAAAAGGGTGCTCATCTTTGCATACCTTGGATTGGGTAGAAATACACAAATTCAATTTGCTGTGACTTCTGTTGTTAATGTTGTTAGTGTATTTCCTGAACGGGGGGAAAATTCTCTCTCTTCTTGTCATGTTGACAGCTTTTGCTATATAAATAGATAGCTATGTAGGCAGATACCAAGGTGTGAACTTCCCCCATGCATTTTAATTGGATGTTAGACTTGAAGTGTGGGATTGAGTATTTAAATGGCAAGGGTGTCCATCAAATAAAGCCCAGACATCTTCTCTAAGTCAGTAAAATGGACACTGCACAGTTAACAATGGGACTAGTTTGTTGGACATTAGTAACTAGCTCATTGGTCCCAGAAGCAGATTTAAGGTGGGATATTTTGTGATATATAGAGAAAACACATCTCCCCATATCCTTTTTTTTCCCCCCTCTTAAACCACCCCTGAAAAAGGCTGCCTTGGAAAGCAAACTTTGGACATCAAGTTTTTGCAGACCAAAGATAAATTCCTTTTAATTTTTCCCTAGAAGCTTTTTTTAAGTATTCATGAAATTGACATGTGATTCATCAGTTGATCAACTGATTGAACAAATATTTACTTAGTATTTACAATATCACAAGCCCTAAAGTCTTTGGGGAAAAAAGCACAGAAATACTCTATCCCGAAGCTTATATTTGATATACCAGGAAATTAGTAAAAAGAGAAATGTATGAGATGATTATAAATTATAATGTTTTATAGAAATAGAAAACAGAGACAGGCCAAAAAAGTCCTCCATGAAAAGGTAACATTTAAGCCAAAATTTAAAGGAGCAGAAAGCAGCTGACATGTGCATATGGAGGGCAGAGCAATTCCGCAGAACAAAAAGCACGTGCAAAGGAGATAACATGGGGAAAAGTGTGATGTCGCCAGGAAAGAGCGAGGAGGGCGATGAGTGAAACCCAAAGAGAACATGGTATGAGATGGGGTTAGGGTGAGAGCTAAGGGTTAGGCCAAACAAAATCTTATTGGCTGTGGTAAAGAGTTTTATCAATGTGCAATAGATAGCTTCGAAAAGTTGGACAGCGACATAACTGGTGTCTGTTTTCAGATGTTTTCGGCCAGTGTGTTGAGACCATATAGGAGGCCAACAACGGAAACAGAAAAGCCAGGTAGAAGGCTGTTTCAGCAAGTCCGGTGAAAAGGAATGGTGACCAGATTACATTGACTGGGAGAGACTTGGTGGGTTTCAGGTATGTTTTAGAGGTAAACCTGATGAGATCTATTGGTGGAGATCTATCTGGTGGGGTGAGAGAGAAAAAAGGGATATACCTCATGGGTTTCTGATTTGAGTACTTTATTAAATGGAAATTATAATGGGCAGAAGTCAAAAGTTCCATTTTAAGATGTCTGTGAAGCATCTAAGTATTGAAGTCAAATAATTAGTTGTGTATATCTCCTGGGACTCCAAGGAGAAGACTAGACTGGAGATTAAAATGTAGATATCAGCATAAATATGTACTTAAAGCTACGGGCTGGTTATGATAGACGAGAAGGTAGAAAGATGAGAGAAGGTCTGTGATGGAGCCCTGAGGAACCAGAACATTAAAAATTTAGTTTTAGGAAAATAAACCAGCAATGAAGAGAACGTGACTAGTGTAGAAAAAGGAGAGAAGTATGATGTGATCCAACACATGTGGTCCTTTATGTGAGAGTGAACTGATGAGCAGGTGGAAATTTACTGCATTTACATAGTAGGCAGAGGGAAAACCAAATTTCCCTCTGAACCACCAACTCCGACTCCAAAGAATAACTTCCAAAGGCCCTAGCCTGACAGTTGTGTTCCACAATCTCCTTAAGACATTTCCTTTCATGTCCACATGGAAAAAATTTCCCCTCTTAAACCTTTCTCTTGAGAAGAGAAACATAGAAGGGATGACCTTTGATAGGGGAGCCAAAACAGTTATGGACCAAATTAGATCCTTCTGAGAAAGAAAAGAGAGGTAGTAATAATAATAATTAAAACAGGTACAAACCTGGAATGTCATGAGCAAACCTGGAAATGTGTGCACACAAGGTTTTGGCAGTGCTGAAATTGGATGTTTATTGTCCTCAGTCCTCTCCTTACTTTCTCATGTTTCAATTTTTCTTAGGATTCTACTCCAAACTCTGAGAGTTCAGTTTCCTCTTCTTGATGACGGCAAGCATTTTACCACTCCCATTGTGCCAATTTCTCTGAGCATCACCCATGGTTCTTAAATTTCCAAATTCTTCCTAATAAACAAAGCACATGTGCTAATTGTAAATCAAATATAAATCTAAGCTAATCAGTGATTACTAATCAGTTAATGTATTTCCTTTTTTAAAAAAAGCAGCAGAGCCTGTATCATAAAGAGAATATTCAGACACAAGGCATTTGAAGAAGAATCATTGCGACACATACATTCAGGCATTGGAAGTAATTTTGAGCAGCCAGGACTTTCAAGCGCCACGTTTTCCTACTGTGGAGCTCTCTGCCTATTGAATGGCCTTGTAGCTTCAGCCCCGGACTATTTAAAAGTTAAATGGGACATTAAAGATGTCAAATTTACCTCGCGGGAAGGGTTTCTTTAAGCATATTAAATTCACATTATATTCTTTAAGACTCTGAATCCTTTTCTTGTTGCAAAATATATTTCTATGTTTCTTGTCCCACGGGAAAGGAAGCCCTTTAAACTAAAAAGCATCCGTGCCCCTAGTAAAGGTCTTACCTTCCACAACAGGACACGGAGATAATTGCTTGGCCTTTTCACTGTTTCCTCCCATCCTGTGGTTTTCACTGGTAGCTATTGTCTGCAATTCCCTTATGTGGTACTTAGTAACCAAAGACTAAGACTAAAGCCAGTATCCTGGAAGAAATTTAAACAGTTTAATTCCTTTCCTTTGTATTCTTGGAGTTTGCTCAGGCCCCTCTCCTGATAGGCAACCTTGTGTGTGTGTGTGTGTGTGTGTGTGTGTGTGTGTGTGTGGCTTATTTCCCCCCCTAAAACAGCTGACTCTTGGTTTCTTTTATTGTCAATTAATTGTAACCCATCCTGTTTTTCTCCCACTCAGGGAAAAAATATTCTTAAAGTTTAGGAAAGAAAGAAGACCCTATGAAGTCTCTGTAGTTAAAAATCCTTAGGCTCAAATGATTGGGGATTAGATATGGCATAAAGATATATTTTGAAGTTGGGCTTGTCTATTATGTTCATGGAATAAAAGATTGTTTTCTGTTTTTCTTAACAATCCTCTGAACCACATGGTAAATGATTAGACAAAACTCTTACATTTGTTCATTGTCACTAACTCTCTAGAATAGAGTAAGCTTAAAAATAATTAATGTGTAGGCAAACCAGTAGGAATAACGAGAGGGTATAAAGTAAGTTGTAAGAAAATTTCTAATGACTCCTTTTGTCACTTGAGCCCATTCTGAATCTTGTTGGTTTTGGAAGAAACTCTCTCTTTTTGGATTGAGGAAATATATTAAAATAATGCCAACTGTCTACTAGTTTCTTCCTCTTTGCTTATGTTTGGTCTAGTTGCACTGAGACCATGCCAAATAGGGAAGTAGTATTAGAAAGTTCACAAATCAAAAAAGCTGACTCGTGAATTTTTAAAAAAGTATAGTGAAAACTAAGCTCAGGTAATGTCCTAGTATTGAGTGTCACAAATAGGAAGGAGAACTGCACGTGTAGGACAGTCGAGAACATAAATCTTTGGGAAATATACATCTCAGTTTTGAGAGGTTCTCGGGAATATTGTGGTTACACTATTAAAAAAGGAATTTAAAACCAGACGACAAGTTCTATGTAAATCTGGTATTTCACTTTGCAGTCGGCAAGCCTCCTGTCAGTGAAAATGCATGCTACAGGATGAACGCATGCTTGTAAAAATAGAA
Source organism: Mormoops blainvillei (assembly GCA_004026545.1). Taxonomy (NCBI): domain Eukaryota; kingdom Metazoa; phylum Chordata; class Mammalia; order Chiroptera; family Mormoopidae; genus Mormoops; species Mormoops blainvillei. The sequence goes on from PVJD01011616.1 coordinate 30,135, forward strand.
TTAAGATAAGAATACCTAATGGTAGCTATAGTAGTAGATTAAGAGTGAAAAGAATGAGTATAAGTTCCAGATTTGGAAAAGTAATTCCTCCTTCTAAGCCATACATTTCTGACACATGCTTGAGTCCAGAGGTCAGAAAAGAACTATAAATTATGTCACTATATGTGTGACATTTTATTTTCTGGAACAGAGGTCTATAGTTGTTATCAGATTCTCAAAAAGGCTGTGATATAAAAGGTTTGAAATTTATGTGAGCCTTTTTATTCACATGTTTATAAAATTCTATTGCAACAAGAATAATGGGATTTAGGAAACCATTTTTTTAGAAAAGATTTTATTTATTTATTTTCATAGAGAGGGGAAGGAAGGGAGAAAGAGAGGGAGAGAAACATCAATGTGTGGTTGCCTTTCTAGTGCCCCCCACTGGGGACCTGGCCCACAACCCAGGCAGGTGACTTGCCTGGGGAATTGAACTGGTAACCCTTTGGTTCTCAGGCTGCCACTCAATCCACTGAGCTACACCAGCCGGGGAAGGAAATCTTTTGTTTTAATGCAACTCCCATATTGCCGAAAAACAGATTACTTCAGGTATAGAGCTCCTACGACTCCAATCTAAAGTGGATATGTCAACTAAGGCATACTGGTGATGGAGTGATTATATCCGGTACAAGTTGGGCAAGAAATAAAATCAATATCTGTGTATAACTGACTTTGAAGACCCTGCCACTGGAGCCTCTGAGAGTCCCCTACTGTGTGTCTGTTTCCCTGGGCCTTTCACTAGTTCTGTTCTTCATGGGTAACTGCTGTAGGCAAAGCCCATTTCATAAGTTTTTCCACCTTTTCTTTATTGTATTGCCAAATGACCACTGATGGCAAGGTCTAAATGAACCCTAATGGTCATTGAAACCAGATGTTTCCTATTAACAATTCAGCCTCTGGAAAATATAACTGACCTAGAATAACTTTGTGCTGGTTCATTCTCTGTCTCCCTCACAATACCTTAGGGATGACCTTTTATCAGTGAGTCTTTTAAGTTCCCATATTCAGGAACTTTTAATGAAGAAAAAACTCCACATAGCATTTTCATCTTGCTGCATGTTATGGTACAGATAATCTTGTTTTATAAATGTTTATCAAATCTGTCAGTTACTAGAGATTGAAATTGGCATTTCTATTCTTTAATCCCCAGTGACTCACAGACACTTATTCTTTGACTCATCCATACACTTAAATCTTTTCACACATTAAAAAAATGTTCTGGAAATCAAAATGCATGCTATTTGTATTCTTTCCAAAATTAGTCCAAGAAGTAGGTACAATAAAGTTCCATGTGCTGTGTCAGCACTGTCCAGATGGTGAAAGGAAAATAAAGTGTCAGATCCACATTCCCTCCTGCCTCCCTCTTTTTTGAATGTACAGTATAATAATGGTTACTGGTCTGAAAGTTGGACATTTTGTTAGCCTTTAAGCTGTACTGAAAACAAGAATTTAAAAAGAAGTCAGAGTTTTTCTCCCTCTATAGCCAACTCATCCGTGTCCATTTACTTCAGTTACTTTCTATAAGGCATCAAATTCCAGATTTTATTGCCAAATCACCTTCCCTTTTTGAGCTTCAAACCAGCATTCCCAACTGGCTTTCCGATAACCACATTATAATTAGAGTGATGTTGTAAAAGTGCAAATTGAATATGTCACCCTCTTGCTTAAAGTCATTGATTGACTTCCTATGTTTTAGATATAATTCAATACTTCATTGGACTATAAGAATGTATTATGTGGCACCTGTTTAGCTCTGTGTCCTCAACCGTTATGTCTCTTCTCCCTTTTGGGCAAAGACTGCATCGATATGTACCTTTTCTGGACATAAAAGGAAGATTATATTTCTCATTAATGTCTGTAGCTAGGTTGGGCCAAATGAACAATCTTCATCAGCGGAGTGTGAGACGGATATACCCAATGTTGCAACACTAACATTTCCCTTGTGATCCTTTTAGTTCCTTGGAAGAGAAAGATTCTGAAATGGCAACCTGCCCCCTTCCCCTCCACCCCCCATGAAAAGAGTCTGTGTGCCTGAGTCACCACTTGGAGGAGAGACCCTATAAGAACCACCTGACCCACTCTGGACAGCAGCAAGGAATAAATATTCATTATGTTACGTTTGTTAAGATTTTGTGTTATTTATTAGAACAGTTTTTTTTCATCTTAACTAACAAGCCCATCACAAGGTTTTTTAACGTTCCGTTCCTCGGTCACATCGAACTCTTTCCGGCCGCAGAGCCTTTGCACACGCTGTGCTCCCGTCAGGGACGTTCATCTCGTCTGCTCCCTGTCTGGTTGCCTTCTTCTCGCTTTCCCGCTCTCAGCGTAAAACTGCGCTCTGTGTTAAGTTTCTCTATTATACGAAAAATGTCTGTATTTTTCTATTGTAAATGCATTAAAATGTGTATCTTGTGTCTTCTTTTGCACTGAAATGGGAAACTGTAAACCCCGTTTTGTTGTTGTTGTTTGTTTGTTTGTTTGTTTTGGATTAGCCCTACCTAGTAAAACTTTGCTGATGCCAGAGGTTGCAACCTTGAATTAATAGTTATTCACAAAGGACATGGGGCAAATAGTTGCTGGCCCAGCTGCAGTAGGGAAACATGATTCTGTGATAGTTGTTAAAAATAAAGGCTAAGATCTCAAAGCCTCTTGCCTTAAAGGTTAAGGCTGTACATCCTCACCTATGTAGTATTTAACACCTCTTCATATCAAACTTACACCTGTCCTCTATCTTGTAATCACAGAAGTGTGGTAGTTTCTAAGAAGTTTACTTGAGACGTCTAGGTCTTATAAATGTAATGTTATTTTCTGTGACATATCAAAATACACTAAATGGTCATCTTGGAAAAATGCACATTTAATTGATGCACTGCAGTTTCACATGGATAAGCAACTTTGATCCCTTCATTATGTGTAAAGCCTACTTTTTATCTAAGAACAATTTCATGGTTGATTATAATAGTATGCCAGGTCATTCAAGATACTTTTTTTCTTAAAAACAATATAAGTATGGGAGGCTTTTTCACTGAAATGGTTTCTTTGACCATGGAAAATCCCAGCAGAAGGAGCCAGTTTCAGGGCTTCCCCAACTGCTATGTACGTGAATAGGTGAAAAGATGGCTAAAGTCACAGACAGGCTTCTGTGAGAAGGGTTCTTATCTCCTGCCCCTCTCCTGTCGGGAACCATGGCAGTGCGAGGTTGCTTTCCCCTTGGGAATCCTTTGTAGTCATTGAAAACAATGCATATCTACCTTGGAGATGCTTCCCATGGCTTAGCTTAGTAGAAGAAAAATAAAGTTTCTTTATTCTCCCAGTGTGGCCATTTTCCTTTCTATCAATTGAGGCTTAGTTGAATCTAAGAATTTTACCTGATTGATTCAATGGGAGTGTGAGAAGTCTTTCCCTACTGAGTTGAAGTATTCAATATAAAGCCTGTAAACCAAGGTAGAAGGTACAATCTTTGGGCTCTAAGGAATGATCAATGATCCAAGTGTGGTTATCTATCCACTAAAGGGAACCCTGCCTTTAGAGAATAAATCTTCAAATGAAGATTGTAATGTGCAGTAAATACCCAGGAAATTATATTTTCAATGTGTATATTTTTCTTGAAATTCAGTTAGAGAAGGTACACAGAAGACAGCATTCTCCCTGGCTAGACTGAAATATTCTGAACATGAGCAGAAAGTTCTTTGGTTAGGGGCATATTTAGATATGTATAAATTGGAGACAGTCCACAAAATATCAAAAGGTAGAGTATGCTTATAAAAAAAGGATCACTGTAACTGTGTCCTAGCAAATATCACAGTTTAGTGGGCTAAGTTGATAACACAGTCTTCTAACCATTCATTTATTCATTCATTCATTCAATAAACATATACGGAGTAACTCCAAGTACTGCTTTCTTTATGTATTTATGGATACAGAAGTATACAAAGCAGACAAAATTTTCTGCTTTCATGGATCTAATATTCTAGTTGGGGAAGACCAAAAATAAATAAAGTAAAATGAGTAAGTTATGAGTAATTTGGGAGGTAATAAGTGTTACCTATAAAATAAAAAGGGAATAGTAGATAGTGATTTGTTGGGGGAGTTATGAACCAATAACTACAAAAGAGAAGTTTATTTCTTGCTCATGCAATGGTTTAATCAGAGAGCTCCTGGTTGGTATATGGTGTTTCTTTACATGATGATTCAAGGTTATAGAGGCTCTTTCCATCTTATAGCTCTGCCTTGACAGAAGAGAACCAAGTTCAATTGGTGACTAGTTTTTTTAATAGCCTATGTTTCATTTAAATTGTTAAGTATATATACATAAAATATATATAAAACATATATGGATAATATATGGATAATATATAAGACAAAAAAAAGAATACCCCTATACTCTCTATGCAGTTAAAGAATCAGTTCTTATTGGAGCCTTCAAAAATCCCACCCAACCATGTGTTCCCCTACCTCAGAGGAAATCACTACCCTAAATTTTCTGTTGATCATTCCTTCACCCTTCTTTTGGAATCTGCCACATATGTGAGTGTCTCTACTTAATGTACTGTTTCATTTATCCCCTGTTTTTAAATAATATAATTGGTTATTATTGCATACATTCAATATCAATTTAAAACTTACACATTTTTATATCTGAAACTTTCCATTTAATATTTCTGGACCCTTTTTGACAGTGGGTAACTAAAACCATGGAAAGTGGACCTGTAGATAAGGGGGGCTGCTGTACGTGGGTATTTAAGAGGGCACTGCAGCTCAGTAGCCCCAAGTGAGCTAATCATTTACCATACACTCTGTCTCAGCTGTGCTGCTTCTCAGAAACCCTAACTTGGTTAAGTTGAGTCATCTAAGGAGCTAATAGATACTTCCCTTTATCTTTCTTTTCCACATATTCACATCTCTTTGTAAATCCCATCAACCAAATTTATAATTATGACTCAAAATTCCTATCTTCTATTCTGTAAGGATCTTAAGTGGTTGGTTTTTTGGTTTTTGTTTTTTTTTTCCCACACATAATCTATTTCCTTGCCACAGCATTTACATTTATATTTTAACCTGGTATGGAAGGGAGGAATGAAAGAGCCTACATGGATTTTCCTAAATCCCTAAAAAGGCATCACCCTTTAACTACCTTCTTTACATTTTTATTCTCACATTTATTCCTCTAATGACTTCTCACTATGGTCTTAACTAGGGTGCAAACCCTTGCATAAGGACAATATTAGTTTAATCTATGAACTCTTTACAATACCAAGATGGGGCAGAACTGGTAGATACTCAATAATCTTGTTTCAAAATTGAATAAATATGTGTACATTTATTATTTAAAGCTTTGATTTTGAATGAAAAAATTCTAGAACACTGATATACTACTGAATACTAAACATTAACATCACTCTTTTGGTTCATATTTGTTAAAAACCTGTTTACAGGGTTTTTTTTGTATGAAAAAATATTATCTCCCTTGTTATGTATTTCTAATCCATTTTATTCCCTTTCTTTTACTTTTCATATTGCATTTTCATTTCTCCTAAATTTTATTTTTTTCTTTATTCAATTTATTTAAACATTTTCAGCTTTTCAATGGTAATAATAAAAAAACCCTTCAGCATCATTATGGAGAATTTTTATCTTGGAAAATGACCTTAACATTTTGACTTGTGATTTTCTGCCACTCAGTTCAACTGTAATCTTTATTTTAGTCATTACTGTGACTGAAAGTGTGTAGATTTTAAAGGTTTGCAAAGAAATATGAACAGTTTCTTTTCTTTTATAGTGGCTGCAACACAAGTTGGCTCTGTGGCAGGTAATTTAAATCACAAACACCTGCTGTGTTTAAATTTTTTTCTGAATAACACTGTATTTTGAATCTATTTATGGCATGCAATTTCATTTCTGGGATTACCATCATAAATTGATGGACAAAATGCCAGGAAAAAATGTGCTTAAGATGGTAAAATATGAAGGAATAATGAAACTGGGTGAATTTAAGTGGATAGATTATTTAGTCTCAAATTAGGTGAATACCTAAATCATCCAGGTAGATATTTGCCTTTAACCATTATGTCCTCACATTCTCACAGGATGAGGTAAAATGTTAATTAGGCTGCTGGGCAGGCCATTCATGTTTGATCAGAAATCAACTCATTCTTACCCTTCTTTTGTGCACTAGAAACTAGCAGTATTTCTCTCCTATTCACTTATTTGGAGAGCAAGAGAGAAAATGTAGTCACTCTCAGGTTTATTTTAAATTTTCACGTGCATTTTTCCATCTTTCCAAATTGCTATTCTTTTAAAATCTTGGCTGCTACTTGCTAGGCCATCTCCAGTCTTTTATATGTTTATTTTAACATAGATACCAAAGTTTATGCAATTTTTTTAGCAAAAATATAACATATTGTATAAAGAATTCTTTTACTTTGATACTGCGTAGAACTGCTACATCTTAGTACTTTTCTCTTTTCGTGCTTCAAAAGAAGAGTCAAATTATTTCCTTAATGAAGTCATGGGTTTGAAAGTATTGCACAATCAGTTATTGTTTTGCAATCAGAAATGTATGATATATATGTTTATGTAAGGAAAAGCAGAGCAAAGCAAAACAAACACCCTAGTGAAATTCTGCTACTTCCTGAAAATTAATTTTTTTCCCCCCTTAGGTATCTATTCCTAGCCATGCAAATGAACTTTCCTAAGAAGGAAGTCCTAGCTGATATTTGGGACAGAGGGATCTTGCAGTGATTTTTCTGTTCTTGAGAGCAGTAGTTTTTGTTCATATCTTCTGTATTTCAGTAAAAGAAGAAGAAGAGGGAAAAAATGGTGCTAGGATGGATTGGAAATGTTTTGTCTCTACGGAAACCTTGGGTGTTTCAGGGACAAGCTGTCTCTGTTCTCAATCTTTATCATAAAGCCACTAACAGAAGAAGCAATGAATTTGAGGCAGAATTTGGTAGAGATCTTTAATGGGGAGAGAGCAGGGACGGACTGACTCCTCCAGTAACTACGAGTGATGAGAAAAGCAGTTCACACTTGGTGTTTTCTATTTCTCACGCAACTCGAATATTTCATGTGTGCAATATTACTTCTGTTTAAGTGTACCTCTTCATATAAATCATGTTTAGCATCCTTTGAGCTAGGGTCTTCTGGAAGACTCCCATATTTCTGACTGTCTTATAAGTAGAGGTGCTGGTTGACTTTTTCTCTGAACTATCCTTCTAAGATGTTCAGCTAGTGAACAACCTTGGAAGATACGAATACTATCTCTGGAGCCACGTCCAGTTTTGTTTACTGTCCATCATTGTCCTAGTTCATTCAGGCTGATACAGTGAAACACCACAGACTGGGTGACTTCTAAACAACAGAAATTTCTCTCAGTTCCGGGGCCTGGAAGTCTGAGATCAGGGTGCCAGCAGGGTGCAGCGATGGCCCTTTTCCTTGTTTCAGACTTCTTGTAACCTCACGTGGTGGAAAGGGTGAGGAACCTCTTTTATAAGAACATTAATCATTCATGAGGCTTCACCTTCATGAATTAAGCATCTCTTAAAGACTGTGACATTGGGCATTAGGATTTCATCATATGAACTGGTGGAGGGTAGGGGCACAAAACATTCAGACCATAGCACAGGTAATAAAGGTAATGTCTCTCTCTGGGGAAAAACACAGGAACGCTCACTCTCTGTTCAAAAACATGCAGGGTCCCTAAGCTTGGGATTCCTGCTGTGTAAATATCACCTTGCCCTCTTCCTGTTGCCCTGTAGGAATTGTGGCTTTGAAAAGTAGTACAAAATGATGGTGCTCCAGCTACTGTCTCTGCTGTAAATAATAAACTATTCATTGTCTCCAAGCCAGGAATCTCTCATCTTCCACCAGCAGATGACCAACCACCAAACTGTGTTAGTTGTCGCTGGGGTGGAGTCTCAGGTCCCTTACAGTCCTCAAGGGGATCTTCACACTAACTAATGTATTAGGTCCTTTGTGCTTACAGCTCTCACATTTCTTTCTGAGGGAATCTAACCACGTGACCCGTTCTTCCTGACGGTGGTTGTCTGAAGCAGGAGCGGACTTCTGCCCTTGAGCAGTCATATGTAAACAGGTACAAACTGGCAGCGATTATGATGTGGCCTAATATGCAAGGGCTGCCCAGTGGCCAGAGTCCATCTGAACCAATCTGACCCACTCCTTTGGGAAGCATGATTGTGAGATAGAGAGAGTGGTAATGGTTGGGAGCGGTCATAAGCCGACAGATGCACCTGTGATGCATTAGGATGCAGAGGTGTGGTTTTATGCATCTTTAAGAGTCAAGTTCTTCAGCGAGGACACTGCAGCTGCTCTTGGATGTTCTGGGGAAATGTTAATTCCTGAGCAATAATGTTTGTTTCCTTGCTTCTCCATGTTTCCTTATAATATCCCTCCCTAACTGAAAGTAGCCAGAATGTGTTTCTGCTTCTCTGAACTGGAAAAAGACAAGCTAACATGGAAGAAAGATGATAACTTGACTAAAGGAAACCTGGACTCAGGAAAAGAATTTCTCTGATACAAGGGTTAACCAAACTATGCTTCTAGTATTTCCTGGATGAATGGACTTATAAATCTTGATCTGACAATCAGGTATTAAATCTGCTAGCAACAGATGCCGGTAAAACATGAATTTAAACAGCTTATTTTTGTTGGCACAACATTAGGATCATTTCAGAGTAACTGGTTATAATGTGCTGTGGATTTTCTACCTGTTGTGTTGCAACACCTGTCTTGAAAGTCATCAGTGACATCCCTGAAGATTAATCAGGTGAAATAGAACATCCTGATAAGTCTTAAAAGAGGCGTTCAAGAAAACAAATGTTTAGTTTTGTCAATACCGACAATTTTTAAAGTGTAACTTATGTAGATTAAAAAACAAAGAATCAAAATATGTAGATTTTAGCAAGTGCTCCTATTTCGTCCTCTAGACTCTAGGAAATATTTACTTAGACAAAACTCTAGTACAAATTAATGAATGATAGTCTACGCTGGGAAGGGGATCCTGCAGCCTTGAATATCTGCACCAAAGTGGAAGCCGTGCCCGAGTGGCCAGGAAGGAAAGCTTGCTTAGCTTTTCTCAGCCAAAGTCAATTAGAAATTCAGACCATGTAACTACAGCTAAGAGTGCTCAGCTGACCGTGTGAGAGACAGTTTACTTGAGGAGAAAAAAACCACCTCGCTGTTTGGAACAAAATTAATATTTGATGCAGATTAGTAGAATAAGATTCCCAGCTCTGGTAATTTTCACTAATGTATTAGTAAGTAATCGTAGGCTATGTCCAAGGAGAGATTCTCTCTCTCTTGCTCTCTCTCGCTCTCTCTTTCTCTCTCCCACTCCGTGTCTGTGTGGGTGGGTTTGGGTGATCCCACATACCCTGGATTTGGATCTCCTAACTTTATATTTAACAATCCCATGGATCCCTCATATTGAGCCAAACCATTGTTTCTCCAAAAGTGTTCTTTGGAGTACTAATTATGTTAAATGGAAAATTTAACAGGGAAATGTATTATGAAAAATTTAACATGTAAAAATATTTGGGAATAGCACATTTCACAACTTGACATTTTATATTCTGCTCTCATAATGCTAATGACCTAATTTAAGTTTCTGAGAATTTCTACACCATGAAAGTCTGTTTAACTTTTTAAACTCAGTATTTCCCAATCTTATATAGCAAGGAAATATCATTGAATAGTATTTATTAACATCACATGGAACTAGTGTCTGTGTAGTTGTTTCTTGTAACTGAGCACTTTAAAAATTAGGTTGTGCAAAAGTTTCTTCATTTTTTTGTTATAACTATTTTAATCTCCACTTTTCTGGGTAGTGGAGTATGATGGGGTAAGGGGGAGGAACCAATTTAAAAGTGCTAATTTACCATATCAGATCTTTCCAGTTCAAAACAATTCCTGACAAAGGTTCTTCTTGCCTCCAACTTCAATCCTAGATAAACCTGGAATCAAGTTGGGGTTTACTATCGCCTGTGTTGACTATGGATCGAGGTTGTGGTCTTGGACCCAGAAGTGATCTTAAGCACTGGTCTTGACTTCTTCCTTGAGAGACCGACTGGTCTGTTAGAATCACTGCTGGCATCTGTACTGGGTAGCCATGGTCTGTTCTACTGGTGTGATCAAAATCTTGGATGACTCAGCCTTACTTTGGTTTTCACTGACATTGCAGATCTCCAGGTCTCTACCAGCCTTTGGTCTCTCAACCCTATAGCCATGCTACCTGTGCCAGGGCAGTCCTATGGCTTTCCTCCAAACTCTTCTCAACACAGTTGTCATTCTATTCTCCCCTAGCACATACAGGAGTTTCTGGGCCATATTCACACCACAGAGAAGCAGAACTCAAGCCATCTCTACCTAAACATCAATGACACATTTACCTATCACTATGGCTGTGTAGGAGGCACAGTAGCACTTTCTGAGGCTATCTTCTTCCAGATTTAAGACATGAAACCAGGTATAGGACTCCCTTTTGTTTGGGGTGGGGGGAGGGTGGCAACTTTTCCTTAATCTGAGACCTCTATTGAATCATATTTTTTCCCACTTGTTTTGTACTGTACTTCTTGACTTGCAGTTTGACCCTGTGGAAAAGAGCTTGTTGGAAATGAGGAAAGCTGCTTCTGCACCCCCTGTAGGATGGCAGGGGTAGTGCAGCATCAACGACATTAGCTCTGGGCCCAGGGTTCTTGAGTTTGGACCTACCCTTTGCCATTTATTGCTGTTTAAACTTGGGCAAGTTACTTAAACTCCCTACCTTTGTTTCTATATTTCCATATATATAGAATGGAAAAAATATCAGAATGTTGTAATAAAAATTGTATTAAATCCCCCAAATGTACCTGGCACATGGAGCTGCTTACTCAAAGCATCTATAGGCTTTCTTTCTTTCTTCCTTTCCGCTGAAATCCTTCTATTTCTGTTTCTATGAAGGTGCCACTTATTTTGAATTTTTTTCTAACCACTTTTTATTGTAAACTTCTACAACAAGTTTTCCTGGCCTAGTGCGCCAGGCTATTGTCTTGCTTTGGAAAAACAACAAACTACCTAAATTGAGAGTCAAAAATGACCAATGGCTTTATTGTTCTGTCTAACAGTTGCTATTCTTCTGGAATCTGGAAAACCATTGATTTACTTCACGGAGAACCACTGCACATTACAATTTAACAAAAATGCCATATATTAACATTGTCAGAAATACACCTATTACATATGGAGCACATATTGGAAAATGCTGTCAGGGCTGTTACCACCCACGGGCCGCACGTGGCTCAGGATGGCGATGAATGTGGCCCAACACAAAATCATAAATTTACTTAAAACATTATGAGATTTTTTTTTTGTGATTATGTGTGTCAATGTATTTAATGTGTGGCCCAAGACAACTCTTCTTCCAGTGTGGCCCAGAGATGCCAAAAGTTTGGACACCCCTGGAATATTAGGTAGCAAAATTTCCTCTTGTTTGTCTTGTTTTTTGTGTCTCAGTCTTTTAAGATGGGAACTTCTCAACAGCTCCCTCAACTTCTTATAAAATCTCCTACCCCTCTCCCTATTTACCTCTTTAACTCTTCCCCAAAGGGAGAAAAAATTGTTAGTCTTGGCAATTGTTTTCTAGTCCAGCTCATTATATCATGGGCTGGGCTACCACGCATTACATATAGGAATCAGTTCAATTTTTAAGCGCAACCTGGGCAGGACTGGCTGCCTAGAAGCAGCCGGTGTCCTACGTAAGTGCTCAGTTTCAGCTTCTCTAACAGCAAGTGGTAAGCGGGGCGGTCCTGCCATAGACGGCCATGTCAACTGCTCAGGGGGTGGATTCAGGGTCTTCTCTGCCAACACAGCCTTCCATATTCGAGTGAGTAGAAAATGGGCCGGGCTGCTGCTGATGAAAGGAGAGCCACCAACTAGCGCGATGGCAGAATCCTGAAGCAGGTGACAAAAGAGAGAAGCTGAGGGAAGGGATTCATATGTGCTTCCTTCCCTTCATTCTTAAGCAAGTGGGGGTCCTAATACAAAGTCACATTATTGGAAAGGGAATATATTCATTACTCTTAGACTTTTACAGTTCTGAGAAGCTGAATATCATCTGATCTTACTAATGATGAATCCGGCCCTAAGGAGTTTGCTCGGAAAGGGAGACTTTCTCACAGCAGGTGAATACATTCATTTTTGCTATAAATATGAGGGATTTCCCCTCCATTTTTAGCTCCAAGAGTAACTTCCTATGTTAATTTTTTTTCTCTAAAGCTTTGCTTTCTTAACCAACCTCAAGGTGAATGGTAATGGTATATTTGACCTAATTATGAGTTTCAACGAAATGAATGCTATTTAAGGTAATGCCTTAATGGCAAGCCGATTGGCATGTCAACGCAACTATTTTTGCTTTTTTAGAAATATAATATTGGAATTATTTTGAAAACTTTGCTAGTGTAGCCACACTTCAAAAAAATGTTTATTTTAATTTAAAATATGATGCACAAGGGTCTCTGCTGAAAACATTTCCTCTTCATCAAATTAAAAAAAAATATCTATCTTTTTAAAGGAATACATTCTTAGTAAGCATATTTTACTCCTGTAACTGCTTTGAAAAAGGCTGAATGACAGAGATTCTAAAAACAAAGGGGTCAGATATCTAACCTAAAGATATGTTAATTACTTTATGTCTACTTTTCCAGTTTCAGCATTTATGCCAGAAAAAGAAGATTGATAATAGCATACCTTGGCAGCACCTTTTCTCTGAAAAACGTCTATAAATAACATGTCATAAAATTGAATTACTACATTCAACGTGGAATGACAGAACAATTTAGAGGTGAAAAATGGCCAATTTTATCCCTAATTCATGCTGCCCTCTCCTTGCTTGAGGAAGCAGCAAAGGCAGCTTAGCAAAAACTTCTGTTGAATTTTATTTAAGAAATTAGCGTGATGGACTCAATTCTGTCAGTATCCACAAAATCCACATGCAGTGACAACAAAAAAGGAAAGGGGATGGAGAACTTGGCCAAATACCTACTGGGATAAATCTGTGTAAAGATATATAGATTAAATATATTCATAATGGTTATTTGAGGGTAGTATTTTAAGATCTTTAAAAAATTCCTACTTTGAAATTTCCATTTTTATTTAACACACTGGCTATTGAGAACATTCTCTGCGCACAGCTCTATCCTGGGCACTGAGTGAGATGAAGTAACAGAAACTTGACAATTTTCTTCCCTCTGAGGGAAACAGCAGAAATCCAGAGAAGGGAGAGCTCTAAATAAACCACAGAGTGAGCACAAGAAAAGTTACCTGCCCCTTCCACCTCTTCCCTTCTGCCCTGATCCCAGCCCGCTGCTGCCCACCTTACTTCTTATTCATGATCACACATCATTCTGTCGTTTGCTCGTGGCTGTCTTCTCCGACCTGTTCTCTCCACTGCAGTCAGATGTCCTTTCAAATGTCCATGGCTTTACGCCCCACAAGATAAAGTGGAGGTCCAATGGTATACATTCTCTGGAGGCAGGTAATTTATCTCACTATTGATTTATCTCAAAATTGAAGAGTGATGTCTACTGTATACTGGCAGCTCACCAATGGGCTGCAGTGAATAGGACTGACTTTGGCTGGAACAGGAATTGAGATAAACTTCAAAGCAAAGTACTGACTTGCTCTTAAGACTATAAGCATCAAATCAAAATGTTGCATAAAATCATTCAAACAGAACTATAAATTTTTGGGGTTTTTTTGGTGGAGATAAATCGATATTATCATAATACATACACTCACAAAAACTCCTCTAAAATGAAATTTTTATACCTTTCTTTTTGTTTTTTGTCCCTGTTAGAGTTCGTACTTGTAGGCCCTCATTTGTTTTACTCAAATATGTTATTGTAAATAGTGTGCTCGACAAACGTGCTCAAACTCAGAATATTTTGGCATTCCTAACAATTTACTTGTTAAATTTTTCATAGCTTTGACAATTTACGGTATCCTCTGGTGAGTGTGCTGTCAGACTGGTCCACTGTTGTGCTAAACTTAATGCATGCTGTATTGGTTTAAAAATGGCTTGGCGCCAGGTAAGTGAGATAACTCATCACAGAGGGTTATTTACATAAACTTCTATTAGTTTAGTTCATTGAGAACTGGTTAATTCAGGAAAAGAATCAAACACATAGACTTGACTTACTGAACTGACTGACATCAATGAACAGTTTTTTCCTTTCCATCTCTTTGCCATTTCATCATTTAGACTTGGGTTTAGGTATGTGAATATTAGTAAAATATCAAACAATCAAAAGAATTCGGGGCTTCTGGTCAAGAAAACAGTATGGGTATACATGGCACACCTCCTTGTACAACCACATCAAAACTACAAGTAAAATATAGAACAACTATCATTCAGAACTATCAGAAATCAAGTTGAATGGAAATCTGACAACTATGGAATTACAGGAACCACATCCATCCAGACTGGTAGGCGGGATGGAGATGCAGAAAAGGCTGGTCCCACATCGATGTGTGGTGGATAAAAATTGAGGAAGGATATCTCAGAAACAAGGAGTCCCAGCCCCAAACTAGGCCCCCAGCCCAGGGTTCCAGTGCCAAGAAGACAATTGCTCATAACTTCTGGCTCCGAAAAATCAGTGGGATTTTATTTATGATGCGTCTTGGAGTAGGCTTCTTTGCATCCACCTTGTTTGGGACTCTCTGTGCTTGCTAAGCTTGCATGTCTATTTGCTTTACCAAATTAGGGAAGTTTTCTTTCATTATTTTTTCCAGTAGATTTCCAATTTCTTGCTCGTTCTATTCTCCTTCAGAAACCCCTATGATGCAAATGTTGGAATGCTTGAAGTTGTCCCAGAGGCTGCTTATAGTATC
>PVJD01011617.1:0-37898 GCA_004026545.1 Mormoops blainvillei
GGGCTGGCGTTTCCTGTGGAGGTGACGGTACCGCTGCAAACAGGAACGGTTTGTCTGCTCCTTCCTAAGCCTCCTTTTGAATTCCTTTTTCTTCTCTCACTGTGCTGGCACCCACAAAGCCACTCAGGTGCGAAGGCGCCCTGGCCGTGCCCCCGGCTGGAGGAGAGGCGTCGCCATGGCGTCTGATGTGGGTGTCAGTTCGTAATCAACGTTCATCAAGGTCGCGGGTAGGAGGCTGATGCGGCCCCTTCCCACGGAGAGCCAGGCCCAGAGACACTGTGCCCCTGACGCAGTCCACGGAAACTTGTCCAAACCAAACGTTTAGGCTCAAAGGAATACTCAGAAGAGTAGAACAGCTGCCATTTCGATACCAAAGAAGCCACGAGGGACTAAAAAACATTGCACGTTATAGCTTGAACTCTCTTTTGTAAGAAAAATCATCTCTTGCTCCCTCGTCATGCAGCACCGGTTGGGTGGGGGGTCCCTGCCCAGAAGAGGACACAGTGACCCCGAAGCTTTATCCTCTGCCCCCATTTTCTGAGTTTCATGTAAGAAGCACCAATAATGTCTGTAATAAGAAACATGAAATAAAGCAACAAGAGGTGCCATTAAATAACATTATTGCTTAATAGTTAGCTTCCTTAAGCCAATTAAGGGATTCACGTTTCTTCCCCACGCTACCACGGGGTAGCGTAGAACCGGACGAGCAGCGAAGACCTGGGGACCCAAGAATGGTGGCAGAGAGAACGGAGCTCCCGTTGAGGAAGGGGCGCACGCATGGGCTGCTCCACGAGAAACTGCAACACCGGCCTTACTACATGAGGCCTGACGTTTCTGCAGTCAGCAAATACTCATTTTTAACCAGACAGCTTCTAACATATTATTATAGCGATTAACTTGTTTTTTGGCCAAATTGTATCTGGCTGCTTGTTCTCCACCAAATTGGTTTTGGCCCAATTACGTCCCCTCGAGGCTTTCTGGCCGGCAGGAAAGCAGCGGCCGCCTGGTCCAAGCGCTGCGTCTGGGCCTGGCACACAGCCGGCCCCCGGCTGCGCGGCTTCCCCCACCGGGGGGGGCGCCCGGCTCCGCCTCACGCGTGACCGGGGTGGATGGGCATAGACAAAGGCGACCTGCCCCGAGTCCTCGTGGTGCCCAGCCTGTGGGTGCGGGGACATCCTGGGGCCAGCTTGGGACAGGGATGAATTTTGGGAGGACCTTATTCAACCCATGCCATGCCTCCCACCAACCCCTGGGGCTCCCTGATCCTTGAATTCGGGGAGCCCCCTGCACGCCCATGGTCGGGCACCTGCGAAGCCGCTCCCTGGAGGGATGGCTCCTCTCCATGCGGGGTGCTCCCTTGAGGGGGACTGCTGCTGGTTGCCCGTGGGAGTCTGTACCTCTCAGAGCTGGGTCTCCTCCAGCACCCATAAAACCTAAGGACTGGGGAGAAGTGCAGTTTAGACACCAGAGAAGTGATTTTTTGTTAATAAAAAGGAAAGCCCTCATAAAACCCCATCATGACTCTCCTGCACGTCCTCGCGTGTGCCGCAGCTGGAAAAGCTGTCTGGGCAAGGTGGGGACAGGGGCTGGTGGGAGCCATGGGAACAGCTCCAGTGTTGCAGGCCGGGTGGGTGTCTGACCTTGGCAGTATGTGTGCATGTGGGGATGGGGGGGACTAGCGTCATGAAAAACTATGCACGCCTGAGAATCACATCGCACACAGAGCCCGTTGTTCCTTGGCTCCCTTGACAGTGCCCACACCTTTGAAGGCACCTGTGGAGACAGGCTGGGTGGCCGGGAGCTCTGGCCCTGCACAGCTCACCTTCTCCAGGGAGTTTGTGCCTTTAGGTCACACCAGCCGAGCACCTGGGCGGGTGTGCACGCGGGGGCTCATATGTGTGGAAACGGCGCGAGCGCCTCCTGAGAGTCGGGCACCGAGCTGGACGTGCGGCGGGCACCGCCCTGGCCCTCGCCATCCGCTTGGTCGGCACCGTCCACGCTGCTTGGCGCTCTCTGCTGCCTGGGGCGGATGTGCTGCTGGCCTGGGCCTCAGGGGCAGGGAAAGGGGGCCCTGGCAGCTACGTCCCCACGGGCCCCTCCGGGCCACAGCTCCCCCATGATGACCCGCTCCTGTCTGCCACCTTCCCTTCGCCACAGCTCTGGGGCCAGAAATGTCATATCCATTGCCCAGATGGACGAAGCAAGTCTGCCCTGGTCATGGAGCGAGTGGTGTCAGGCCTGGAACGTGGATGCCGGCCCTGTCCTCTGGCCCTGCCTCCCTCACCACCCCCTTCCCGTAGAGGAGGGGGGACGCCATCTGTCCTCATTCAGAGACGCCCCCCAGCTCCTGAAGGGCAATGCTGACTGTCCCTCCGTGGGGCTACCCGCTCCCGTGGGGTCCTTCGCAGGGGGTCTGCTGCCCCGGGGGCTTGGAGCAGACCTGAGTCCCGAGTCCTGGGGTGGCCTCTCTGATGCCTGGCCAGGGGGGGCTGCAGGCATTGAGGGGCCGGGCCGGAGATGGGGTCTGCGGGGAGTGTTTGTCCCTCAGGGGCCCTGCTGGCCTGGGGGCGGGGCAAGCCCCACTCTGCTGCGGAGCCCCAGGCCACACGCGACATGTGGGGCCGCTGAGCTGTCCCAGCCTCCTGCCCCCCACCCCTGCCCGCCCGGGCTGGATTCCTGAGCAGAAAAGCTTGTTTCCCGGATACGCAGGGACATTTCATGTTTGGCAAAGTGACATTTTGACAGGACACGTTTTAGCCGAACGCGGTGAAATTAAACGGAGTCGCTGCCTCCACGTTTGGTGGCAGCTCCATGTTCTGAGGTGTCTCTGTGATCCCCGGCACTTTCTCCCGTGGCCCCTTCTGCCGCCATGGAATCCAGCTGCTGCTGACGAAGCACGTGTCACCGTTGACCATGCTGACCTCTGACCACAGTGGCGATTTAATGGCTCTAAGTGCCGTGTTCCCAAACACGTCAGTGAGCGTTGTGGGGGGACCTACAAAAAGCCTGGAGCTGAACCCCGCAGCCTGGTCTGTAGGTTGTGGACTGGGGGCTGGGCCTCTGGAACCCAGGTCTCACAGCGGAGGGACAGGCGGGCGCCGCGTGGGAGAGCCTGGGGGAAGCTCTGTGCGGGAATGAAGGCGCGGACCACCCAGCAGGGGTCTTGGCCCTCCCCGGGCAAACAGCCCATTTGGGGGGACAATGCTTGCCCCCAGGCCTCACCCCAAACCTCCGGCATCGCTCTCGGGACTGGGCCACCTCTGGTCAGTGTCTCCAGGCGGTCTGGTAGACAAGGCCTTTACACCGTGGGGTCTGCCTGCCACTCATGCCCTCTGCACAGTCCTGTCCTTCTAGCCTTGAGGGTCTGAGAGGCTGTGCGTCTGATGATCACAGAGACGTGGAGGACCCCAGAGCAGCCGGTGCTGCTGGGGAGCCCATCGCAGCGTTCCGGGAACTGCGGGAGGGGGAAGCCCTGCAGCGTGCCGCTCGCAGACCTGGGCTGGCCAGGGGCTGCTTCCCTGCTCGTGACACAGCCCATGGCTGTCTGAGACGCGGTCAAAGGGCAGGCGCAGGGAGCGGCCCAGGATGTGCCCATGGGGGCTGGGGAGCCCGGCTTGTGGGTGGGGTGGGGACAGGTGGGGACAGGGCCATTGCATGGTGCCCGGGAAGTGCCAGCTCCTAGTGCCCTCATGCCAACACCGCCTCTCCGGGGGGCTGTGACTCCTGGCCAGTGCCAGTCCCACGGGCGGGCCACGGCGGGCACCCTGACGTGGGGGTGAAGCCCAGAGGGCGTGGCAGTGGGGTTTGCTTTCACTGACATCAAAGCTGCCGCCACAGGAGACCCCTGGTGCTGGGAGGGAGAGAGCTGCCCCGTGTCACTAGGGACCCGTGTCCTTGCTGTGGCGGTCACAGCGCCCGTGCTTGGATGTTGAGTTGCTCCTTGTCGTGAGCAATTCCACGGGTGTGTTTGCTCGAGTGCTCATCTGCATTGTAGGCCGCCTGCTTTGACAGGTTCTTTGGAGCAAAACCGCTGGGTCAGCCCTTCAGACCCTGATGCGTCGCACCCGAACGGGCAGGCTGCCGCTCGCAGCGGGCTCGCCGGCGCCCGGGGCAGCGCGTCACCTGCGCAAGGCGACGGCAGGGAGGCCTCTCGGTGCTGATTCCGTTTCTGTTCCCTTCATTACCCAGGAGGGCACGCGATTTATCTCCGTGCGTGCCTGGCTTTTGTCATTCCTAGTTTGTGGGGGTGTCTTTTCATGTATTTGCTCACTTTTCAGCAAGTGGCTTAGCGTTTTCCTTATCAATTTGTAGGGGCTCTTTATATAATTAGAAGCCGGCGCCGTGACTGCGGCAGGCGTGTCCCGCCCGCCTTTGCAGGCGATTTCTGGTTCTGAGCCTGGCGAACAGAAATTTGATTTGTGCTCCCAGACGCGTGCCTCCTGCTTCTCTCTTTGCCAGCGGGGAGCCTTGTCCACGCAGGGCCCGGATAATCTCCCCCCGCGTTTCTTTCTGGTTCACTCAGGCGCATTACCGAGAATTCAAAGGGGATCTGGGCTGGGAGGAGGCACCCAGCCGGGGACCCTTCCTGGCTCCAGTGGCCGGCAGCAGCCCAGGGTCCTCACATGACATTCAGGGGCCCCATCTGCAGCTGTCCCGTCCCTGTGTCCCTGCACTGCAGCCCTGTCCTGCCCTCCGGAAGCCTGCCTGGCCCTCCCGGGCACTGACGCTGCCCGCCTAACTTGCAGAGCACCCCCACCCCCTGAGCCAGGGCTGGGCCTGTCACAGCTGCCGTCCTTGAACCTCAGCTCCACCTCTCGTGTGCGGGTCTGCCCTGTGCTGGGTTACCTGGCGCCCCTGAGGCGGGTGCCCTGGGCCTGTTGCTGGGCTCAGCACACAGTAGGTGCTCATAAAGAAGCGACCAAGCTGATGCCCAGTGGGGGCTGACAGCTCTCTGCACAGCCTGAGTACTCGGGGTCTGTGAGAAATTGTGGCTATGGCCGCACTGGACACACACTTCCCGCTGCACAGGCGCCTGGATGGGACTCAGGGGTTGCTGTCCCCGCCCCGTGTCCAGTGTTCGAAGAGTGGGGAACACCTTCCTTCGCCGCCCCTCCCCAAATGCTTTCATATTAACGTTCGAAGGGCTACTCTAACTGCGGCGCACACCTGGGACCGCCGCATGCGCCCTCCGTCCGCCTCCCTGCGGGGGCTCGCTGCCTGTGGTCCAGGCTCCTGCCTGTGCCCAGACCACCCCCGGCCCCGTCCCGCAGTGCGGCTCTCTGCCCGCAGCCCGGGGACCCAAATGCCCAGCTCAGGGCCCAGCCAGTGTCCTTGTGCGCCCCCAGGACAGGGCCTGGACATGGTGGGCAGCCTCGTGGCAGAGAGGCCCCTCTGTCTGGGGTCCCACTGACTCAGGCGCTCCAGCTGCCCCCAGTCTCTCTGCCACGGTCGCTCTGGCCCACCCTGGCTGCACCGGCCTTTCCGTGCAAACTCTAGTCACACCTGCCCACTGCCTTTCTGTCTGTGTCTCTTCAAACTCCTGTGGGTGAACGGCCATGAGTCAGTCACAGATTGGCACCCCCAGGTCAGGGCTCTGCCCAGTGGCCATTGTCGCATATGTGTGGCCCTCCGGGGTTCTCAGCGGGTGTGGCCTGATTCTCCAGGTAGGGACATCGCCCCAGCCTACACCTGGTGACCTCCAACCTTGGGTCCTTCTGCCTGGGAACTACCCCTCGGCCTTCAGATCAGCCCTCACTTTCCACACACAGCCCCTCCGAGGCCCCTCCTCCAGGGAGCGTCCTCACGCCAGAGATGACCCCACCCAACCACAGTGCAGCCTCTCATGCACCGCCCCTGCCCCTGTCCTTGTCCCAAACCTGGTGAAAAGCCTTTGCCCCCAGGGAAACAGAAAACCTGAATGTATTTCATTTGCCAGAAACACAGTTTGGATAAAAATGCAGAGTGGGGATAAACCAGTGCTGTTGTATCGCTGAGTTTCCCAGACTTGTGGCTAAAACTTCAGAATGAAAGCTGTAAAGTCTCTATTTGCGTGTCTTGGTATTTGCACATATATTATGTATATGAGACATTTTTCTACCTCCGGGTGGTATTACCAAATTAATTCAGAAAATCCCATAAAAGAGCTCCGTTTCAATGGGCTTAGATATATAAGCATTTACATATACATTGCATATTATATATAAATTAAATATTTCTAAAATTCCCAGAAATATAGAAATGAACCTAAACGCTTTTCAAGTCGATGTGACTTGGGTAAATCTTCGGTAAACAGGATTGGTTTAATTTTGCTAGTTTACTAAAAATGAAATCGTCTCGTGAATTGTCAGCATTAATATGAGCACTTGGGCTCACTGGTCAAAATAAGCTAAGATTGTGTACGCCCACCAGATGTTTAGCATCAGGAAAATGACCAACACGACCCAAGGAGGAAAGTGTGAGTGAAGACGCTGTGAGGACGGGTCGCCTGGGCTTCGTCTCCGCACGGACGTCGGGTGTGGCAGAGAAGCACGACCAGGCGGAAGCCATGGGTTAACTCCCTAACTTCTTGCCCTGAGCGCACAGGCTGGGGCAACAGCCGGCAGGGAGGGAGCCTGAGACGCGGGCCGTGGCTTACGGTGTGACTGACGTGTCTGCCGAGGACGGCACCGGGTCATTTCTCGGTCAGAGAAGCGTCACTGACAGCGGCTGCCGAGCGTGAGTTTCAGGCCGTGCAGCTCTGGCTTTTCCCTTGTATGTGGTTTGAAGAGACTGACCGTGTTCGAGGTAGTAAACATGTTCTTTCTGCCGCCCCGCGGAACCGTGCCACAGACGCGGACGCCTGGAGCGAGCAGCTCCGATTCTGGGGCAGCCGGTTCAGCAGGCGCGCGCCTGCCCCGAGCGCTGGAATGTGGCGCACGTTTCGCATCCATCTACGCCCTAGTCTTCCCCGTAAAAGAAACGTTACTGATGGTTAAAAATTGTCATCCCCGTATGTAAATGAAACTATTAAAAATAACGAGGGCGACTACTGTGTATGTAACATAGACGAGGAAAGTTGGATGCGGTTTCGGTAAGGGCTAGCGTTCACGTGTGCGGGACACGGCTTTGTAACATCGTCCCAATGTGAGACGACCGGTCACTCCAGGCAGAGGAAGGACGTCAGACAAGACCTGGGTGGGCGCGGGAGGTGGTAGAAGTTTCACGCAAAAGGACCTGCACGTGTGGCTGAGGCCGAATGGATCGGTTTGGAAGGTTTTAAAAATGAGCTCAGCAGTGTGCAGATGCAAACCAAAAGTTTGCTCTCTCTCTGTTAAACAGCTTCCTCTTGGGTTGTTTGTCGGTCCCTCAGAAGAGACCGTGAGAGGCTTTTCTTGGCCTTTCGGTTAAACCCCCAGGAAAGGAAGACTCCGGTCTGATCGGAATCGCTTCCTGTGCCGCGTGCTAACGTTGCTCCATTCTGGGTTGTTGGAGGAACCTAAGGTTCACTGAGTAGCGGGCTGTGGTCCGGCTCAGCCAAGTGTGCAAACCTCTGGACGTTTTCGACAGCTTCCCCAAACCAAATCCCAAATGAAATGCTGCCCTCCCACTGACCTTGAGGTTTCCTGGAGGAGCCCTGGGAAATCTCACAGGGTTTGCTCTTCCACCTTGTACAGAGAGGAGCGCTGGAGGATAATTCGGCTCATCTACTGGCTGAACTGCATGAAACGTGTGAGATAAGGAGAGAAGTTTGACCTCCCCTGGATCACGGGACGATGTCATCCACCCAGCTCTTTCGGGAACTGTGTGAACTTCACAGAAACCTGCCAATACCCTTGCCGCACCTAATGAATCCAAAATAATGTTACCAGGTACAGTGCAGATAGATATCGCTGTTGGATGCTGCATGCTGCAGAAACGACCCAGGTTCTTTGCGAAAGGAACCCTCAACAGGTTGTCACAGCCCTTCGTAGTGTTTCTTTTTTGGCCACCCACAGACAGTTTCGTTTTGTTCTGCTTCTTCTCCGAGAGCAATGGCCATGAGCTGCCCCTTCAGTATAAAGGGGCCATCCCACTGTGACAAGTGCCGAGGCCCCAGCTTCCCACGGCATTGCCCGAGGAAGACTGAGACCCTCCCCTGGGCCGAGCCGGGACTTCTAGGGTTCAGTGGCGGCACCGAGAGGCCGTAGGATGGCTGATCCAAGAGCAGGCAGAGCAAGGGTTAATTGTAGGGGACTGGGGCCTGACGAAGGAGGGTTGGCTACACTTGTGTTTGGGGACAAGGCTGGTTCTTTCATGCTCTATTTTCTGCATTTAAGGAGCCCTTTCTTATCTCTACTTGTAACAATTAGCAGATCATACTTTCATAAATAGAAATGAGATATTTATCTTTTCTCCCTGCCGGATCCCTCCAGAATTTCTAAAATATTATTGAATGTTCCTATTTTCTTGGCAATATAATCATTTGTGTAGGTTCAGTAAGAATCTTTCTTCCTTGTAACAGGACACGATTGGAAAAAATTGGCTATAGAGCCAAGGTTTTGACTGGAATGTCATGTTTGGAATTGATGACCAGCTTTAAAAGAAACAAGGGTGACTCTGTGAAGGTGATAGTTACAAAGCCCTCTTGGAAAAGCCTGCTTGGCACCTGGTCGCGGGTGAGGAAGGTCACGTCTTGGGACCTCAGGAAACCTCGGATACTTCGGGGACCTCGAGAAGGGAGGAATTCACCCAAATCTACAGGCATCGCAGGCATGGGCTCTTGGCTTGGTTTCCATTCTGAGCTCCCTTAACCAAGCCTGGAACGGCTGGCGTGACCGATCACCATCCTCACTGCCCTCGTACACACTGTCGGACCAAACACAGTGAGACCAGACTCGCTTCGTATGAAAGAATAATCTCACGTTCGCGACCTTTGATGAGAGCCGTGAGTGGCTGCAGAGAGAGGCTGTAGGTCTCAGTCGGGAACCGCCCTCCCCCAGCAGCTAGCAGAGTCTGGTCCTGTCCTTAGCCTGCGAGCTGTTCTCTCCTCTTCGCAAACTGGGTCCTGCCATTGCGCCCGCTTGGTCGGAAACGAACATCCCCGCTTTCTCCCCGCTCCTGGCTTGGTGTCACTGAGAACAAATGCTCTGCCCTTTTCTGAAGCCCCTCCCCCGGGGGCTGGGCACCTGGCACTCAGCAGGTGCCCGAGCCACGCACCGCGCCGACCCGACCTTGGCCTTGTCCTCCACAGCCCAGCAGGAGCAACGAGAGCGCTGTCGGGTCCCGTTAGCCAGAACCCCCGCCCTCGAGGCCTGATCAGTCCTCACCGCCCGCCCTCCCCGAGTGGGGTCTGCCCCCCGGCCGCCCCGGCCCGCGCTCTGGCGGCCAGCGCCCTGTCAGCCGCCGCCTGGTTCCGGTTCTCTCCGACTCAGGTAACTGTGCTGGGGGGCCGCCGGTTGAGCCTGATGCCGGGGAGCGGTGCTTGCTGGGGGACCCCACAGCCGCTGCCTCCGCAGGCCCTCTACTCTGGGGGTCCTTGCAGCCTCAGGGGAGACCTTCCTGTTGCCCCGCTGAGTGGCTCCACCCCAAGACGGCTCCCCCCGCCCTGCAGTGTTGAGCCTGGCTCCGGACAGCTGTGTCCTTCTGAAGCTGGCCCTGGGACCGAGCCGGACGCCCGCGGGGGGCCCCTCCCCCATCGCATCTCTCCGTGTGGGTGGCCTTCTTGTTTACCCAAAGGGGGATGTGTGGACCCCGTCTCTCTCCCTTGGACAGGGAGGGCTTCTGTGGGGTCAGGGACCTCCAGCGTCCTGTCACTGCTGTGTCCTGATGCCTGGGGCCCGGGACCAGAAGAGCAGGACCAGCAGTCCTGACCCTCGCAACCAGACCCGACTCGAGTGCGGACCACCCAGCTCGCTGACCACCCCGTGGGAGACGGAGACGCGGCAGTGCTGGACCGCACCCAAGACCTCATGAAACAACAGCGAACGCGAAAGCATCGCACCTGCGGCCCCAGGAGGGACACGCTACCCACCGAGGGAACGACAGCTGGTGGGACCACGGGCAGCTCTGACCGACTCAACACAGCAGGTCCGGCCGCACCTCCACCCAACACGTCCGGTCTCCGAGTGTGTGGAGGGAACTTCCCCGGCTTTGTAGAATAACCAGGCTTTTCAAATTCCATCATTGCCCCTGGGCTTCTGCTCGGTTTTAGAAAATGAGCCCCAGTTCGTTAGTTTTGATACATTCTCCCAAAGAACAGGAGAGGCAAGTGAGAGCTGAGGGGGAAGACGTGTGGAGGTTTGCGTCCTCGCAGTTCTCTCAGCGACGCATTCTCCCCTTATTTATTCACTGGTGACATGATGGGAGAGGCTGTGACAGGTCCCCTACCAGGTTTTGGGAAAATAGTAACATAAATAAGAGACAGCCGAAGGGGAAGAGAGCTGCCGAGGAAGTCGGAAAGTGGGACAGGCCGTGGTCAGCTTGGTGTCCCTGGGAGGGCACACTGCCCACGACGTACCTGTTGTGGGGCCGGGGAGGGGTGGGAGGCAAGGTAATGAATGGGACAAAGCTGGGCTTGGGAGCCGCAGCGGCCAAGGGAGCTGTGGTGCTTTCAAAATAAAAGGCCTCATGAACCTCCAGCTCTGGGTCCTGCGGAAGCGTCTACCTGCCCTCACCTGCCCTCACCTGCCGTGCACAGGTGCTACTCGCGGGGCCCCGGGTGGCTGGCTTAGGGTTTCAGAAATCTGCCGTGTGTGCTTGTACCTCATTGGGAAGCTCTATGGACTGGATTGTGTGTCCCCCACCTGCCCCATTTCAGACATTGAAGCCCTAACCTTCGAGGTGACTGCATTTGGAGGCGGGGCTTTTAACTGAGGGTTCAATGAGGCCCTCCGAACCGAGTTACAGTGACAGCACCAGGGGCCTCACGCACAGAGAAAGAGACTCTCCCCTAACCATGCGAAGACACAGCAGGAAGGCGGGCACCTAAGGCCAGGAATGGGGACCTCCCAGGCACCGAGCTGGCTGACACCTGGACCTTGGGCCTCTGGTCTCCAGGACGGTGAGAACCGACAAGTGCTGTGTGAGCCGCTCCATCCCAGGTGCTCTGTTCTAACAGCCCCTGAGGGGACTAGGACGGGAGGACCTGCAGGGGGATGAACTTGCTGCTTGGCTCCTTCCAACCCAGTTCAGGCCTTTCTAGTTTGGTCGATCTGGGTTTATTTAGCATTTTCTACAAACCGCGCATGGTGCTTCTCAGGGCAGAAAGCTGGTGTGACGTGACCCTGGGCCAGGCTGGCCCGAGCTCGGGCTGCGGTACACTCTCTGAGTCACTGTGGCATTGTGACCGGGGGCGGCAGCAAGTCCTCATCGATCCAGTGTCTTTTTAACCACTGTTAGGCCGGCCCCCAGCCCCCAGCCCCTGGGAGGCAGGCGGGCGCTTTTATGAGGAAACGGAGGTGCAGGTGGAGGACGCGGCTTTTCCAAGGCCAGGGGGCCGCGTGGACCAGGCCTGCACTCGTCCCTGGAGACTAAAGGCGCAGTCATTCTCAGGGACAGAACGCGGCCTTGAGGGGGCTCTGGGTCCTGCCCCAGTGCGTCGTGGGAAGGCCAAGGTCGCTCCCTGCCAGGGGCCAGGCGGACGCCAGGGTGCAGCAGGCCTGCCTCCTACAGGCACGTGGGAGAGGCACCGCCCAGCTCTCAGTGAGCCATGCCCCAGCGCAAAGCGCCTGGCCCACGCGGTGAGCCCGTGGGTTCCGGGCCTCCGCGCCGGCCAGTCATGAGCCATCAGTGACCGACTGTGCACGCGGTTTTTTCCAGGGAGCCAGCCGGCCAGAAGCACGCGACCTCGGTCTGGCTCTTGGAGCTCGACTGGGGTGGCCAGACACCATCACTGGGCACATTCGAGACGTGGCCCTGCAGGGTCCCCTGGTGGGGCCAGACAAAGGTGCCCACACCCGTTGCCGGGGACTCTATGGGCCGGCCCCCTGCTGTGAAAACCTCGAAGCTCGTCCTGAGTTGCTCGGCAGGTGAGACCCAGGGGTCCTCGGGCCTGTTTGTGCCTCCAGACCGTCCTGATAAATGTCACCTGGATAAGGCTCCGGCAGGGGAGCTGGGACGAGGGATGTCCCTCACCCGTGGGCCTATCTTGGGCTTATTCAAACCTGCAGGCTTGGGAACAGGGCCCAGTGGGTTTTGAAGGCTCCTGCTGAAACAGGATTGTCTCCCACAGAATGAGATTCACATCCAGGGCTAAGTGATGCAAACCTCGCTCTCTCTCTGCCTCTCGCTCATTCTCACTCTCGCTTTCGCTCTTTTTGGTTCAGGCTGAAGAGGAGCTCGTGGCTGTGGGCCTGTGTTCACACTGACGGTTTCCCAGCCACATGCCGACTGCAGCCCATCCCCCCGGGGCACGTCTGCACGCCTGCATGCACCGGCGTGCGCACACGCACACGCACACGGGACGTCGCCCGAGCACCTGTGCATGACGAGCAGGCTCAGATCGCAGTGCGGCGAGCACAGACCTTGCACGTTCCCCAGGGCCAGATGCGCGTGAGCCCAGGACACGTGCACACGCCTCACGCAGGCAGACAAATGTGCTCCTGGACGCCAGCTCCCACAGCGCGGGCCAGGCGTGCGCTCCCGCAAGGAGGAACATATGGCCCGGGCACGCACGAGCACGCGCTCGCCGCAGACAACGCGTGCTCTCTGTGTCAAGTCCCCAGTGGTCGCCAGTCAGACATTAAGGCGTTAATAAAAGACGCTGCCAGGAGTTCAGTTGCAACATTGATTTCTGTGGTCATCAGAGCGGAGTAAATAAATCCCAAATGGCACTTTGTATTGAGTCGGCTCACAAAGGGCCAGCGCCGGGCGGGGCTCAGCCAGTAAATGTTTACAACCTCCCCTGGAGCGGGGCGCGGGGGGCCCGCAGCAAGGGGTCGGTGTCCAGGACACTCTGGGGAAGACTTAGGGGTCCCTGGGCCATTTGTCGACTCATTCGCAGGAGACGATGTTGCTTTCAGTACCTGGAAAGCCAGCCAGGGGCAGCGGAGGGCCTTGAGATCACCCAAGCGCAGTTGGCCACTGGCCTTTCTCACGGCCAGCCCAGGGTGGCCTTCGGTGCCTGCCCGGAAAGCGTCCCGCCACTCCAGACCCTCCTCGGGTCTGAGCTCCTTCTTTGGCCCTGATCGCCAGCTGCTCTGGTTGAACTGCGCCCCCCAAATTCCTGTGTCAAAGTCCTTACCCCCGGGACTTCAGAGTGGGACCGTGTTTGGAGACGGGGCCTTTAACGAAGCGATCAAAGTGAAAGGAGGTCACAGGGTGGGCCCTGATCCAGTGTGACCAGGGTCCTTGCAAGAAGAAGAGAGGAGGACACAGGCAAACGCCGAGGGACGACCGCCGAGGATACGGGGATGAGATGACCATCCGCACAGCGAGGAGAGAAGCCTCAGGAGGGGCCCGCCCTGCGGACACCTTGGTCTCGGACTCCAGCCTCTGGAAGTGTGAGGAGTACCCTGCCGTCAAAGCCACCCTGCCTGGGCACAGGAGACTCATGCCCCAGCCAATCCTCAGCCCTGACACTGGCTGCCCTGAACTCGACCTTATCCTGACCTCCAGACACTAGCCCTTGATGGGGGCCTGACGTTGGTCACGGCTGAGTCCCTGTCCCCGGTCACATGTGACCACACCGCTGCGCATTTGAAAGGGATTTAATAAGGAGGCCGAATCTTGTGCACTTCCCATTTCTGGCGCCTTTGGTCCTTTGAGTGGGTTTAAGCCCCCACGTGTCCCCTGCAGGACTTCCGTTAGTGTCGCTTATCGTGTGAGGCACCAGGCAGTGAAATTTCAGCTTTTTATGTCTGAAGAGGCCTTTGTTTTGCTTTTGCTTCTGAAACATACTTTTGCTGGGTATAGAATTTTCGGTAGAGAATTTTCTTGGTCAGTACTTCAAAGGCGCTGTCCCATGTGCCTCTTCTGCGCGTGGTTCCTGACAAGAAATCTACTATCGTCCTCATCTTTGTTCTCTTATAGGAAACACGCCTTTTTCTTTTTCCAGGTTTTCTCTTCATCACTGTTTTGAGCAATTTGATTAGGACATGTCACAGTACACATTTCTTCATGTTTCTTCTGTTTGGGGTTCTTTAAACTTCTTGGACCTGTGGGTTTATACTTTCCATCAAATTTGGAAAATTTTCAGCCATCACTTCTTTAAATATTTCTTTCTTTTTTCTCTTCCTCCCAGAGCACCTGTGCATGACGAGTAAGCTCAGGTCGCAGCGCGGTGAGCACACACCTTGCACGTCCCCGGCGGCCAGATGCGCGTGAGCCCAGGACACGTGCACACGCCTCATTTTAGGGGCCTTCGATGCACGTGCTGGGATGACCCCGTGGCTCCCTCGTGGTCCACTGTCTTTTCACTCTCCGTACTTCCCTTTGCACAGCCCGTGTCGCTCTGCCTTGAAGGTTGCTAATCTTCCTTCCGCAGCGTCAGACCTGACACCACCCCGCTCACTGTACGTTTCATCTCAGACAGGTGGTTTTCGGCCCTGGGGGTTTAATGCGGTTTGTGGCCTCGCATAGTCTGCCGTCCAACCTGGAAGGAGTTGCTTTGTGCCCGGACCAGGGCTGTGGTTGTTCTGGGGAAGAGGCTGAGCCGGCGTCAGCAGGGTCCTCTGGCTGCCTGTTTGGGGGGGTGTCAGGGTGATGGCAGGCCGGGGAGCCCGTCCGAGCGCTGTTGCCGGACCCCACGCGAGAGACACAGCCGCGGAGGCAGTGAGACACACTCTGCCTTTCTTTTTTAAGGCACGACTGCAGGACGCGGACAGAGGGGAAAGGAAGGGACCTCGCAGGACCCCAGCCTGGGCTGGGGCATCAGGAAGGCTGAGGTGGGCGGCTGCTGGGCACCAGCGCCCAAGGCCTCGGCACAGCCTGAGGCCATCGGCGTGGCGGGGTTCTAAGCAGGCACTGGACGGCTGGCCCCTCAGTTATTTCGTAAGGGGCACAGGCACGCGTGTGGCACACTCGTTGTTTTTGGAAATTAAGTGGTGACTCAATAGAAAGGGCGCTTTTAGCTGAGCCCGGGGTTAGAGACAGTGGCCCTGGGCTGTGGCCTGAGCTCTCTGAGCCTTTGTTCCTCCCTGGTGCGGTGGGGACAGCCCTGTCCCCCACTGAGGGTGTGAGGTTCAGATTAGTTCATGCCCAAGAGCCAGGGTGCTGTTTGCAAACTGGGCTCCTGGTTGTTTATCAGCAGAGACAATGTGAGGGGATGAGACCCCTGCGCAGCACGTGGCTGGTGGTTGCTGTGTGGTGGGGACAGCTCTCAGACCACTGGGTGGCCCCAGGGCCCCGGCTGTCCCAGCAGCTTCCTCCTGGCTCTCCGGCGACTGCAGGTACAGAGGACCCCCGTGGCCCGGCTTCCTCGCAGCTGCCCCAGACCTGCCGCCCGTCTCCCAGGGACTGCCCTCAGCCTTTCTCCGCCCTGTCCCCTCGACCTGGGCTCAGCTTCCTTTTCCGGTCTGTGCCCTGCAGACGGGCCGCCCCTCCCTTGCTCTGACCCCTGCTTGTCTGCAAGTCCCCTGAGCTGCTCAAGCACAGCCTCTCTCCTGGGCTCTGTCACGCACCCATCATCATAAGGATCAATGACAATGACCACTGTCTCTCAAACCTGGACCAGGTGCCAGGAAGCTGCCCTTGGCTCCCCCGTATAACGCTCGTCTGGCCCGAGGGCGGAGCTCTCGGGCGCCTCTGCTCCAGGTGAGGAAACTGAGGGACGGGGGTCCCAAAGTGAAAACCGGGCAGTGGACGTGGGAGCGGCCACCTCTGCACCTGGAATTCCCTGCCCCCCCGTGGTGCCAGCCAGCAACGCGTCTTTGCTGTCGGCATGGAGGGCGCCACGCCACAGGCCAGGCAGAGCAGACGGTGCCTGCCAGAGACAGACGGCTGGGCGGGTGTGCTGGCGCGGGCTCCGAGAGCCTGATGGGGGGCTAAGGGCTTCAGCCTTGTTCCTGCCATCTCTGCGCTGGCAGCCCTGCGGCCACAGGGCCTCCGTTCCTGTCACTCTCGTCAGCGCCAGCTCTGCCCCCAGTCAGGCCGTGGCCTGGAGGGTTCTCGAGACAGCGCAGTGAGGGGATAATTGTCATGTCAAGCCCCAGGCCTCTGACAGCCGACAGGAGTCACACCCAGAGAGGCCTTTCTCAGACACTGGTCTTCATTTCCTCGCAGTGACCTGGAGCACAAGGACGGCGGGGCTGGCAGCTCAGGACGGGCTGAAGATCGCGGATGGACACGTGGCTCCCGGCAGAAGCCCGCCGGCAGCAGTGGGTAGAGCGCCACCGGCACGCAGTGTTCTCTGTAGGGACCCTTCCACGGTGTCTTTGGGAGTGGCTCCGAGTTCATTTTCCACTGCAGGAGGCTGTGGGGGCCCTGGCGGTGATGGGCAGTGTCGAAGAGCCTGGAACTCCGCTGCTGGAGTGAGGAGTGGGGGGCCCGGCCACATCAGAGGTCGGGAGCCCGGGAGACAGGACCAGCCTGGACCAGGGGTTGGGGAACCTTGAGGACTGACCCTCAGGGGTGCTTTGTGTGTCAGAGAGGGCCAGGGTCCTGGTGCGGCTCAGGCCTCGGTCCGCATCTGCTGGGCGGGCAGGCAGGCAGGGGGCAGAGGGGTTGCGGCGAGCACGCTCGTTCGGGGGGTCGACGGCAGCGTGTGGGTCTCCGGTGAGCTGACGCCCTCTAGGCCCTGCCCATCTCTCCGCCCCGCCCTCACACGGAGCTCCTCCGGGCCCCCCGACAGCCCACCTCCACGTCGGGGAATATCTTCCCGCCTGGGTCTCTGCAGGGCCTGTCTCCCACCCCGACCTTGGGCTGCTCCGGTGTCGCTGGTGAAGGGCTTCCTTCTTGACTCTCGTCCCCAGGACCCTCTGGCCTGAGCCCTCCCTACCTCTGTTCCTCGGCCTTCAGAGCCCAGTCCCCGAGTGAGATGCTTTGGTCAGAAACCTCCCCTCTGTGGCCCAGGTACGGGGCACTGGACCAGTCTTGTTCCACGGCACGTGCACCCAAGCTCTGCAGCTCCACCCCTCGGCCTCCCTGCAGAAACCCCCTCCGGCCTGTGCGTGTGCACTCACATGCACACGGTGCACACACATGCACACGTGTACACACGTGTGATTTGCGAGAAGAGGAGGGGTGCCTGGCTGAGTGAACCCCGGGCCTGGGAGCAAGAGGCAGCCTTGCCTGTGCCTGTGCCCACTGTCCCGGCGGGGCCTGCGTGTCTCTGCTCACTCGGGACACTGAAGCTGGGTGTTGGCACAGGTTGTGGGGACCATGGAGCCCAACTCTGTGAGGCCCAGAGAGAGGGGGCTTGCCTGGGCCACTATCACTGAGCATGGAGCTGGCCTAGCCCACGCCAGGCTGGGTGCTGTCCCCTGGGGTGACCAGACTGGCCGGCTGGAGGACGCCCAGGTGCCTGGACAGGGCAGAGTGGGGCAGGGTTTCAGGCCTAGCTTCCCTGTCACCACCCCCTGCTGGCCCTGGCTGGTGGGCCCTGAGCCTGCGCGAGCACATGGCAGCCCTGCGTGCGGCAGCTGTCAGCCGTCCAGAGAGCTGGCACGATCGTGCCCGGGGGCGAGGGAGCCCCATCCAGTTGCCATTTAGGCTTGGAAATCGCAGGCGTGCTCCCCGCCAAAGGCCCTGGCGTGCGAGGTGAGGGCACAGGGCAAGTGCGGGCTCGGTCTGGCCGCTGGCCGCAGCCAAGGGGGACCCTTCCTGTTCGTGTGGGAACAGCCGTGACCCTGGTGCAGGGCTCCCTGGTGCCCGGTAGAGGCAGAAGGCGGCGTTTCAGGGAGGTGGGGCATCAGCGGGCCGCTCAGAAAGGGCAGGAGGTGCCGGCCGCACAGGGACACGCGTCCGGCAGCCCGTCCGGAGCCAGCTCCAGGCTGCCCTTCTCCCAGCTGGGCTGCCCTGGGCCCTGAGCCTGGGCGTCCCCTCTTCCCTCCAGGGCACCTTTGCACCTACTCCTCCTCTCAGAACTGGGGTCCTGAGGGGCCCAGCAAGGGGCTGGGCCCCGGGGCCAGAAGTGCAATCCCCTGACCGTGACCCACGTCCACCCTGAGGGGGAGGGGCCAGGTCCTTCCCTCAAGGCTCTGAGCTGCCCCGTGGCTCCAACACGGTCAGCGGGGCTTCCTGGGGCCGGGGGGTGGGGTGGGTGGGGGAAGGAGTCCCAATTTTGGAGACAGAGGCACTTGGCTTAGACATGAGCTTTGCTTCTGGCTCTGCTCCCGTTAGAGGCCCCTGCACGATGGGGTGCTCAGAGTTCCCACCCCATAGACAGAACCAAGATGTCCTTCCATCCGGTAGGTGAACCCAGGACATCCAAGATTCACAGCCTGCGCTTCATCCCTGCTCTGCAGACGTGTGTCCCGTGTCTTCTCAGAGGCTGCAGCGGACCATCGAGGTGGGGAGGGAAGGGAACATGGGGGGGCCCAGCCAAGCCCTCGCCTCTGCTCCCCAGTGTGCGACCAGCCCTGGAAAGACCCACGGAGCCTTGGCCAAAGGCCAGGGATGCGTCGCATTCCCAGGGAGCCTCCTGGCCCCCAGAGGCACCGCGAGGGGGTCCTTTGGAGGTTGGTATCAGTCCAAGCCAGGAAGTGGGCGGCGGGGGGCGGGCTGGGTCCTGTGTGCACAGCCACACCTCCCAAAGCTCCCTGGTCACTGCCCACGCCCAGCCCTGGACCTGCCCTTGCGGGGTGCTCGATGTAAGTGCTCACACCCAGCTGGTCAGAGGGGAGGGACGAGGGTCGGCGACAGTCAGAGGGCGTCCAAGAAGGAGCTGGGGCGGAGAGGGCGGCAAGTGGGGCGGTGGAGACGGAGTGAAAGCCATGGTGAGGTCAGAGGGGCCTGGGATGGACACAGTGGATGGACGGGGGGCGAGCACACGGGGGCCTTCAGGGCGACTGGAGTTCTGAGCTTGGTGCCGCCGAGGGAAGTGGCGGGCGGGCAGGGGTGCAGGCTTGCAGGAGAAGATAATGAACTCGGCTTTGGAACCAGCTGGGACGGGAGCAATTAATCCACTGGGGAGGGCGGGCACCCGCTTTACGGGCTCAGTGCCCGCCCGCCTCCTCAGCACAGCCTCTAATCGGCTTAGCGATTGCACAAATCTGGGCGTACAGGGCCCTGGCGAAATCCCCCAGCCAGGACGGGGCTATAAACCTCATTAGGACCAGAGCCAGAGGGGTCTCCGCAGTAGGAGGTGCGCTGGCCCTGAGGCCAGGCCGCACTGGGACCGCGGTGATGAGCAGGGGCCGCCGCGCAGGGTGATGACCTGGCCCGGGGCTGGGGCTGAGCCCTGACGGTGGCCACCCATGGGCCCCCACCCCGGCCCTGGCCCTGGCCCTGTCCCGGGCACTCTGGGGCCCTCTGGCTCTGTGACGGGCGCTGCTTAGAAGTATTTCCCACCACCATGTAAATGAATGAGTCCAGGTGACCGCCAGGACCAAGTTGTGTTGTCCTGCTGTGTGGCTGTGTGTCCTTCCGGCTGGAACAGGAGCAGAAGGTGGCTCGACATCCCTCCTGCTCACAGGGAGGAGGGATGGGAGGCCAAGGGCGCGGCGTGGGGCACTGGTTCACGCACGTTTGTGGAACGAACAGACGAGTGAATGAATCAATCACCTCTGAACTGTGGCTCTTTTGCTGTAGGGGGAGTTTTGTCGGTGACAGGCGAAGGGGACACTCTCTTTGAGTCAGAGACGAGGACGGGATCCTCGAGTGGGAGGTCCGTGCAGGCCGGGACGCTGCAGGGGGAGCTTCTGGTGAACGAGGCATCCAACTCGCCGTCAGTGCGGTGAGGCCCAGTGTGCGGGCGCACGTGTGTGTGCGCGTGTTGGGGGCTCACAGCTGGGCCAAGGACGCTGTTACCAGTGCACGCACGTGCCTGCCTTGGTGTTTCCTCACTTGTGGTGGGAGTCGGGAATCAGTGACTCGGATGTTGGCATCAGGGCCTCACTTAAAAAAGCATGTTCATCTAATGAGTAGCACCTGATCTGTTCACGCATTTCCAGGTCATGGCACCTTTGAGAGAGCCCGTCGGGACCGGACTGCTGTGGGGTCAGGGGCTTGAGAAGGGAGGGAAGGGCGGGGCTGTGTAGGAGGGTGGGGTCTGGGGGTACAGATGGTGCCTGCTGCACTCAGCCTGTCCCCCCGTCCCCATGCCAGGCCCCAGCACGTCTCGACTGTGATGCTCAGTGCCTGGAAGTATCTGCACCACAGTGAATCCTGGACCACGAGGAGCTGTGGCCAACCCTGCCCCCCAGGGGCGACGGGCTGGGGTTTGCAGAGGGTGCTCAGACCAGGTGTGGGCAGCGGGCTCCACCGTGTCCGTCGTTGTCGGTGTTCCATGGCTGGTGCTTCAGGGAATGAACCGGCAAGGCGTTCACGGTGCCCACCGTACAGGAGGGGCTCAGTGAACCCGGTGCCCACTCCCTTCCCGTCACCCCGCGGCTTTGCGTGCGGGTAGAGCGGCGGAAAGAACTGGGCCTGCTCCGGTAATGCCTCACCGACTCTGGCCTCTCAGGCAGTCCACGAGCCGGGGTGTCGTGTTCTTCGGTCAGCCGCCGAGGACGGCGGCCTCTGCATGCACACTGGCAGTGACCCGGCTTTTGCCAAAGGCCCACTGGGGACGCTTGGCGTCTGAGGGGCGGGCCGCCTGGGGCACGGGCCGACTTCCCACCCACTCAGCTGCCCCGCCTTCCACATGGCTGCCAGCCCTGGGATGAGAGTGTGGGGCCGCCTGGTTCCTGTGCCCGGTTCCCATCACTGGTGCGCGTGTGCGTGTGCGTGCCAGACACGGACGATGTTTTAGTGGCTTTGGATAACGATAAGCTTGTGACGAAGGAAAGGATGCAGAACCCAGAAGCCAAGGACCTCCCAAAGCAGGCTCTGTGCCCACATGACAAGTTACCTTGGGGTGTCCTTGGCACATGGGTGCTCAGCACCCCTTCCAGGACTCACCGGGAGGGTGTGGCCAGGATCAGAGACACTCGGTGCAGACGCTGGGCGTGGGGCGGGCGTTCCTGCGTGTTTGCTGTGGTCCTTCTCCCTCAGTCATCCTTTCTCTTGACAGTGTTACCACTTCTTCATCACACGCATCATCCAAGGACACACTGCACTGCCAACAACGCACACTTTCCAGGGAAAATGGGGACTCCCAGCCTGACCCTCTCTCCCATCTGTCCAGGGGCTTTCTCTGCGGTGACCCACACTGGCGGCAGCGTGTGGCTGAGGGTGAGACAGCGTCCTCTGGGGTTCCCATCCTGGGGGTGCAGCTGCCCGCAGAGCCCAGCGTTTCTGCCAGAAGCACTGTGGACACCCCATGGTGGCCAGGTAGTGGCCCAGTTAGCCGCAGGCCCGACGTGGACATTCAGGTTGTCACCGATTCTGTGGTCGCAGCCGTGCCTCTCAGGCACACACGTGGGGCTTCCTCCAGGAGCTCCATACCCGTGTCCGGCGCGAAGATGGGGCACGCCTTGGAAAACGAGTCACTGACATGTGGTCGTACTGCCTGCCGGGCAGGGCACCCCGGTGAGGACGCAGATCTGGAAAAAAAAGCTTTTCTTTTATTTCAATGTAAAAATAAATAAGGCACTTAGTGAACATAATTATAAAGCCTGTTACCCCTTAGTAAGTATTTTAAAACATAGCATGGGTTTGTCCCCATCCCCAGACACAGGACATTAGCCATGGCAGGCAGAACCCGACGCCGGGGTCAGGGTAAGCCAGCAGAATGCGCACGCTTGCCTGAACCGCGCACGCCCCGCCCGCTCCGAGCCCCTCCCTGCACGCCCGCTCCCCGGGCCTGTGATTTAAGGCTGTGTCCAGCGTTTATAGGGGGATAGGATAAGAAGGATCTGCCTGAAGGGTGTCCTCTTATCTTGGGCAGAGCTGTAATCTAAAACATGTCTCGGCTCTGGGACGGAGTCCAACATAAATTCCTCTTAATCGTTTTGTCTGCCTGGTCGTACATGCCAGACCTGCCGAGGTGGGAGAGTACAGACCCCAGGCCTCCCCGGCCTGCTGTGACCCCGGACGGGGCTCCTTGTCAGAGGGGCTGGGGAACGGGCTGCTGGGGCTCAGCCTCAGGCAGCTCAGAGCAATGGCTCCCCAAGGAACGGGTCAAGGCCGCGTCGCGGTTGTTTGACGGTTATGCGTCACTGCCTCAGGAGGGCCCTCTTGGAGGCAATTCATTCCTTGACCACTTATGAGAATCTAATAACTTCGGGGACCAACGGGGTGTGAAGCGCCTTTGGCTGTAACGGGGGCCGGGCTCGGCGCTTTGGTGTTTCCGAGTGTCTGGGGTGGTGGATAGCCCTGGGCCGCATTCAGCCCCGTTTCTGGGTCATTGCTGGGGCTTGTCTCCCTGTGTTTTCTGCGCTCCTTGGACCCGACGTGGGCCGACCAGGCAGTGACCGAGAGGAAAAGGCACGTCCGACAGTCTCGGGAGCTGAAATGTGGCCTGATTTGGAACAGCGGCCTTTGCAGAAGGGATTAGGTTAAGGATCCTGACATGAGGATGTCATTCTGGGCTCCTCATGGGCGTCCTAAATCCGGTGACAACTGTCCTTATAAGAGGCCGTGGTGGAGAACAGCGGCAGCCCTGAGAAGACGTGGGCCGAAGATGCGACCTTCCAGGTCGCAGATGCTGGAAGATGCGGGAAGGACCCTTCCCTGGAGCCCTCAGTGGGAGCCCGCCCTGGGGCCCCCAGACCTCAGGCCCATGGACTTGGGACTGTGAGGGAGCGCGCCTCGGTGGTCTGGGGTCCCCCGTCTGGTGACTTCTCTTAGCAGCCCCAGGCCACTGGCGGTGAACTCATTACCAACCATGGCAACCTGTGTCTCTAATGGATGCCCCGTTCTCATCTCTAAAGCCCACCCTTTGCTCCTGGCTCTTCCCTCCAGAATCTTCAGGACTGGCCTCCGTCTCCCCACCCTGAAAGCCCCAAGGGCATGCGACGTCTCTGTGGCTCTGCTGTTGTCACGCACTGGGACGGCACTTTTGCTCCCCTGTGCAAACGGCAAGTGTAGCACAGCGAGTGACCTCAGCCACCCCTGCCCTCCGGCCTCGAGAGGCAGCTCCCTTGCCTGTCTTCTGCCATCCTCTCCGTACCTGCCAGGTGTGTGTCACAGGCCCTCAGACCCCGGGCAGCATGCTCTGAACAGCCAGTTTGTCCACGTCCCCTAAACTGAGGTCCCTGGGCAGCTTGGGGGTCAGCGGTGCTGTCTAGACTCAGGCGAGACAGGCCGGGGCAGCAGGGGTGGTGGGAGGGGGTGGAACGTGCTCTGTCAGGGGTGGGGGGTGGGGCTGTGCTGGGAGTGAGCATAAGCTGCCACCCAGGAAGTCAGGTTGGAAGCCAGAGGAAGCTGTCAGTTTCATGCAATTTCCTGCTCAGTGGGGTGACGCGTGCCCAGGGAATCGGGCACGATGGATGGTCCCGGGGGTGCTGTTGAGAACGGCGCCGTGTGTGGCAGCCAGGGGCCCGGGCCGGCCTCCCGAGCAGATCAATCGCGGGCCTTTCCGGCTGGGCGACCACCTTGCCACCCCGGCCCATGATCACACACAGATGGGTCCTGCCCGTAGGGAAGACGGAGGCAGACAGGCGGCCGTGTATAAGCAGGGTGGACCCCCGCAGTGACTGAGCACCTGCGGAGCACCAGCCCTGAGACCCCCTGCGGCCGAGAGGTGGGCTCGACACACACCGATGGAGCTCGGGGCACCAGGTCCACTCTGCTCTTCCCGCACTCCTGACACCGCATTGAAGTGTCTGATGGCTTCGCCGCCTCTGCCGCCAGACTGCGGCCTCACCCACCCCATCGTCCCCAGCAGAAGAATCCACCTGCTACGGATTCTTCACCCACCTCTCCCCAGTGGACGCCATTGGGATGTGGCCAGCGGCCGGGCTTCAAGGGTTGGTCGGCCTGAGTTACGCTCAGGCTGCGGGTGGCGTGCTGGGCTGGATGGTGTCCCGTTCATCCGGAGCTTCGAAACCTGACCTTACCTGGAAATCGTGTTCGCCCATGTGATCAGTTAGGATGAAGTCATACTGGAAGAGGCCGTTAATCCAGGACTGGCACCCTTACAGGAAGAGGAGGGACACAGAGGCGCCCAGAGGGAGGGAGACCATGAGAAGACAGAGGCAGGGCTGGTGCCCGTGCAGCCCCAGGGCCACTGGCGGCCAGTGGAGCAGGGACAGGCCTGGCACAGACCCTGCCGCAGGGCCTCCGGGGAAACCACCTCTGCCAGCATGGCCGTCGCAGACTTTCAGCCGCTCTCCCTGTGGCCCCTTGTGTGCAGCCCCGGAGGCAGCTGCAAGGTGAGTGGGCCGGGGGACCCGCCGGGGGAAGCTCAGGAGAGTCTCTGGGACGCAGAGGACAGGCTGAGCTCTGCCGCGTGACAGCTCCAGCCCACGTCTCCTGGCTCGCTCCCACGGCGGCCGTGCAGGTCAGCAGGGCGCTTTGTCCACCAAGGAGCGGAGGGTGTCTCCCACCAGACGGTAGCCGGTCCCGTCGGTCCACTCATTGGCCGTGACCAGCCGTAGGGCTCACCAGCCACTGGCGGACAGGGAGGGCAGGTCTCTCCTGTGCGCGGAGCAAGAGGAGACATCAGAATCAGTGACGAGAATGAACGTCACCACAGTCTCTGAGGACAAAGAGCCCAGGCTCAGGGCTGTGCCGCTGTGACCCATCGGGCTCTGCTCAGTTCTGGGCCTCTGCTCCAGAACGTGGGAAAAAGTATGGGGCTGGAGTCACATGACTTGGTTTTTCATCTTGGTTCTAACACACTTGGTCACAGCCCTTGGTACGAGGTGATCCAGGTCTGACACATTTGTGCTGGTGCAGGGACAAAGAAAGGGTGGAAAGTGGGGGAAGAATGAAAGAGGGAGTAAATGCCCGGCGGGGGGACGGCTGATGGGAGGGCGGTGGGAGACGGACAGACGGAGGACAGGCGGACGGGTGATGGACGGACGCGTGATGGAAGGGTGAGCGGATGGGCGAGGAGATGGACGGATGGGTGAGTGGGTGGAGAAATGGGGGGATGGGTGAGTGGGGGGGTGAATAAATGATGGACAGATAGACTTATTGATTGCTAAATCTGCACCAGATTAACTAATTGATGAATTAAATAATTTGTGAATTAACTAATTTAATCCTATGCCTCCCCTACATTATTGTGGCCCCTGATTTACAGGCAAGGAAACTCAACTTAAGATGCCTAACTGCTGCTGCCAGGGTCACACAGGGGGCGTCTGAGGTGGGATTTAAACCCCAGCGCGACCCCGTCACTCACTAATCCCGTGAGAAACCACCCCGAGGGCAGAGTAAAGGGCCCCTCCGGGAGACCGTCCTACCCCATCCACGCCAGAGCTCCCTTCCCTCCTGCAGCCCCGGCAGCCCCCCGCGCCCCCGCTGCCGGCAGCCTCCCTGGGTGCCCTGGGAAAGGAGGCTGGCACCCCAGGAGCCCCAGGAGCAATGCTCCCCGAGAGGCAGTGGGACCACAATCTTGGTGCCTCCACGGGGCTCCGGGCTGACACCGTCTTCCCACTGAATCCACGCCTCCCCCTCAGTCAGGGTCTCTGTGTGGGCGAAGCATTTTTCTCTGATTCCATTCTTTTGATACAAAAAAAAAAAATCATAAAAAGCCCCAAAGCCACAGCAATTCATCTCGAGCTCATTTCGGAGTTTTAATTATCTAAATTATTGCTTTGCCCCGGCACAAAAGAAGGAGGCTCTATTTTTAAAGTCGCTGCGCGCTAAGTGCCGGGTTGCGTCCCCCGTCAACAATGCGTGCTCATTTTGATCAGGCGCTCGTCACATCTCAGTAGCGGCAACAATGGCCGGGACCGGGGTCCCGGCGATTGTATTTTTAGCCTGAAAATCACAAAGGAGGAGCCGGGGGAGATTTCACAGGCAGCCCGGGCTTCCGAATGTCTCCCCCGCAAGGCCCGCCAAACACGGTGTCTGGCTGCGGTGAAGCGGGAGATCCCAGGTGAGGGGCACGTGGCTGGCGCAGGACGCGTGGCCCGGACCGGGACTGCGGCGTCAGCTGCGATGATAGACATGTCGCCAGTGGGCAAGGTCTCTGCAGGAGAGAGATGCGGCAGGGGGTGCCCTGCTGACAGAACAGCCGCAGAGGTGAGGGTGGCACGGGGCAGGGGTGGGGGAGAAGAGCCAGACAGACAGTGTGGGGCTTAGAGGGAGAGCAGGCAGATTCCGAAGGACATTCTAGCCCAGGGTCTCTATCCTTCCTCCTGGGTTTTAGTCTCGCGGACCAATGAGCACACTCCACGTCCCTGGGTCTGTGGGGACAAGTCACCTCACCTTTCTAAAAATCGTTCACTCTCCCCCAAGAGACCCACACGCCCCACCCTATCTCCGCGAGGGTGGCACTTAGACCTGGTTTCGGAAGCGGCCCCGTGGAGATGGGCCCCTTTTTCTTGGATGTCACCTATGAACTCAGAGCCCACGTGTTAGTAAACTTGTATGTGCTTCTCGTGTTCTGTGTTCACATTGAGGGTCTCCGCGAAGAGCTCGGAAGGGCTGGGGGAAAATTATTTTTCCTCCCCTACAACCGTCAATATGGAATATGGACAATTAGCATGGATGGTGGGTGATCGATATGGACTATCGATTATCAATATGGGCTGTGGGTGATCGATACGGACTATTGATTATCAATATGGGCTGTGGGTGATTGATGTGGACTGTGGACAGGAGTACAAGGAAGGGGGTCTCAGGGGGACATGGTCATTGCCTTCAAACCCCGGGAAGTCACTACACTGCCCGAGGAAAGAGTTGTGTCTTATGGCAAAGCCAGCACCCGAGGGTGGGAATCCAGCTGGGGAGGCCTGGCCATGACACATGGGGAGACCACCTACATAGGAGCCACCTGGGGTCATAGGGGCGGCCCCAAAAGTAACAAGCCTCCGTCCCTGGAGGCTCAGACAGAAGCCACAGAAGCACACGGCCGCTGAAGACATTCCTGTACAGAGAAGCAGCATTGGGCTCCAACCTCCACCATCTCTCCCAGCGCAAAGTGTCTGCAGTTGTGGGAAAATGACATTTCCTTGGACTTCCTTACAGGTGCTCATCTCTCTGGTGCCCCTCGATTCCGTCCTTCGTCCTTCTACCTCCCCTCCTCCCCGCCCCCCCCGAGCCTCTGCCTGCTGATCTTTCCACATCTTCTCGTCCGTGAGCTCCATCTAAAGGCTGAGATGCTAAAGGCTCTCACCTGTGCACGCAGCGTTAGCTGCCAACGGCGTCACACGCACGGCGCTGCCTGTGGCTCAGCGACCTTACCCAAACCAGGCCTTCAGTGGGGGGCTGACACCGGGTAAGAAACACACCAGGGAAAGGGATCAGGCTTGTGGTGGGCGATGAGCTCCGGTCAATCCTGAGACCGTCCGACTCACTCAGCAGCTGTACACCCAGGAGGTGTTTCGGCTCCACCTTGAGCTGTGACCTTGGACGAGTCACGGGTCTCTCGTGGCCCCTGGTCTCTATGCCATTTGCCAGAGACATCTTCACAGATGCCTTGTGGGGGGACTCACTGCAGCCCTGGGGGCACGCGGTTTGCCCGTGGTCACCCGCTGTTACGGGGAGACACCCTGAGAGCTCCGCGGGGCGACTTGGCCTTGACCTTCACCGCGTCCTCGGCCCCCTGTGTGGGGCCCCCTTTGTCATGTGGACTGGCAGTCCTGCTCAAGGTCCTACTGTGGGGGTGCTAGCATTTTGTCAGGGGAGGGGACATGATCCTGAAAGTGCTGTGAGAGGTCACCGTTGTGCTCGGCCACTGCGGTGGGCTCCGCAGCCCCAGGGGAGGGGACGATAATGACCAAGGATGCCTACAGCCCAGTGATGAATAAACATGGGGGCTGGCTGCTGGCAGATTCACTCTCACTCGGCAGTAGATGACAGGGACAAATCCGGGCTGACAGCGGCGCGGAGGGAGCTGGAACCCATGTCTCCTTGCCCTTGGCCCCGCCTCCGCTCACCACCTAGCTTAGTACCCACCCCTCCCACGGTGCAGGGGGACTGAGGACACAGGGGAGGGCTGGCCACTGGGTGGGGACAGAGATGAAACCGCACCTTCATTCCAACCCAGGGAAACCCCGGCCTGACCCAGGGCGCAGCTCTGGGCTGGGTACCCAGCAGCCTTTGTGGCCCAAGGGGCTGGAGCGTGAATGCTGAGCTGTGACTCAGTGGTGTGACCTTGGGTACCTCCCTCGCCGCTCTGACTTCAGATGGCCAAGCCTCTGTACACTGTCGTGGGCAGCTGTGAGCGACGGCCGGAGGGTCAGCTGCCCGCCCAGGCCGCGTTTCATCTGGTCTAAGATGCTGCAGGTTTTAGGATGCACCGTTGGTGGTTTTTTTTTTTGTTTTTTTTTTTGCGTTACCAAAAACAAAAAAGACTGACAACTATATGTGCGACGCCACTGGCTGTAAGACACACCCTGGTTCCGTAGCTGCTCCAGAGTGACCCACTGTGCGCTAGGGGATTTCCTAGGCAAACTGATTTTTAGTTTCCAAAGCAGTGGTGAATTTCCCAAGAGGAAAATCGTTTCCCAAACGATGGGCAGATGGAGCAAAGGTGCTTTGGGTGGTCACCGAAGCCAGAGCGGGGCTGGTAGGGGGGGTCGCAGGCCAGCAGGCCCGCTCAGTGCAGCGGGTTCGTCGGGCAGTAGAAGACATTTCACAGTGAGGGGTCACCTCACGAGGGAGTGAGCACCCCAGACCCTGGGAGTGTTCAGTCCAGGTTCAGCGGTGTCCAAAGAATTTGAGGCTGGACAAAGGCTGCCCTCAACACCCTCTTCCATCCAAGGCTCAGTTCTGTAGAGACCTGCCCGAGCTGTGGGAGGTGGGTAGACCAGATGGCCCTCTAAGTGCCCCTCCCCCTCTTTTTCCAGCTGCAAGTTCCCAGAGCAAAGAGCTGCCCTTTGTTATCCTTTGTTTGTCTTGCTGTTGGCTGTTTTGTTTTGTTTTTTTTAAACTCAGTGAATGGGTAGTTAATGAAGAAGAGACGAGGGGACTTCCTGGGAAGGGCTGAGACGGCTGTCTGCCCAAGGAAGACAGCTGCTAATTGCCAGTTGCGGCTGGCAGCCCACAGGGGGCCACCCTGCAGGCAGCCAGATGGCGAGACGAGAGGCCCCGGGGGAGAGCAGCCTCCGGCAGCCCGGGCCCCAGGGGGACCTGAGTGAGGGGCAGGGGAGGCCGGACCGTGCTGCCTGCTGCCCTGTCCTTGGACAAGCCTGGCTGAGGCCGCAGCAGGGCAGCTGGGCACATCTGACTCCCTCCTGGCCCCGCAGCCGACCTCAGTGTCACCGGACCAGCCACGCCCGTCCCCAGTGCCTGGCTCCTGGCCCGCATGGCTGACTGCCCAGCTCTGATCTGATGCCTGTCAATGTGGTGGGTCCCTACTTCTGTCTGGCTCTTGT
Source organism: Mormoops blainvillei (assembly GCA_004026545.1). NCBI lineage: Eukaryota > Metazoa > Chordata > Mammalia > Chiroptera > Mormoopidae > Mormoops > Mormoops blainvillei. Next base: position 29,430 of record PVJD01011617.1, read on the forward strand.
CATCATCTCCTGGGACCTGTGGCAGACAGCTGCCATCATTCTGTCACGGAGCCCCTGCTGCGGGCCAAGCCAGATGCAAGGCACCCCCCACACACTCCCACTCAGTCTTTATGGCATCAGAGGGAAGGGGCTGTGACAGGCTCATTATGCAAAGTAGGAGGCCAGGGCTGAGGGCTGAGGGCTGAGGGCTCAGAGGCGGGCCTGCCTCACATCCCAGAAAGCCCTCAGCTCTGGGCTGGGGCCCAGTTCCACCTGGATTCCTGGCCAGGTGTTTCGGGTGTCTGACCTGGTGCTGCCAACTGCCTCTGGGAGCCACAGCCCCTGTGAGGACACTGTCCCAACCCCCTGACCCCTCCTGTACTTTCCCTGCTCTCGAGTCCAGAGCCCCAGGTGCCTGCTGCCCAGCCCCCGCCCGAGGCCTGGCCCGGTGGACCCAGCCACAGCGCCCCCTCAGCAGCCAGGGGCGAATGTGAGCCCCTCCCGCCGTCTCCCCTCAGGCCCTGGGAGGGAGGTCACCTGCCGAAACCTTTGCTCTCCCTTCCCCGGTCCCCCTTCAGGCTCTGCCTCATTGCTAGCCTTCGGTGCCGCGTCCACCTGCTCCTGCCCCTGCAGGGGTGCCACCTCCCAGCTCCACCTGCCCTTAGAGGGTCCAAACCCAGGCTCACCCGCTTGTCCCTCTAGCTTCCTTCCACTGGCCCCACTGCACAGACGCCCGGCCACCCCAGGTAGGAGCATAGGAGGGTGCCAGCTCGGCGGAGGCGGCAGATTTTAGGGGCCGGGAAGTTTCCTCTGCACCTCATATCATTCCTTTACCTAAAGGTGTCTGAACTCTTCGCCTGAAATCTGAGGCAAAGAGAAAGAACATTCCTAGCTCTTCCTCGTACCTCCTGTGTCGGTCCCAGCGGCGACTGAAACAGAGCCACAGCTCCGTGACAGCGACGCTGCCAGGGGCCCTTTTCTCGCGGAGAAAAGCCGTGCTCATGGGGCTGTGGGGGCTCGTGCGGCCTGCCCCATGCTATACTTGGGGCACAGGCGTCCGCCGACCCCAGAGCTGGGACTGACGTGGACAGCCCCGAGGGAACCGTGAGGCGTCACTGCTGGTCCCCGGGGGCCCCCACTCCACACCGCCTGCGGCCTGCGGGATAAGGGAAGATCACACAGACTGGGCCAGTTTCTGCACAACCCAGTTGTGTTTCTGCAGGGCTCTCCCAAGTGGTAGGACCCCCACGTTCACATGAGATGGGACCCTGAATCCCAGGGGTCACCCACAGGCATACCCACATGCGCCACACACACACACACACACACACACACACACACACACACACAGCACCAACTTGGTCATGGGACCACAAATCTTTCCCTTTTGCCTCAAAGAAAGCAAAAGCGTAAGGAGAGGAAATTAGGCATTGCAGGAAAGGCATGTACTTTTCTGGGTAATTACCCAGACCTTGTCTAATCTAACGATCCATCCAGGGGCCCGAATGGAACGTTTCGGGGAGTTTTGGATGTTTCCTCAGTTTACCCACATGGAGGAATCAGCTGATTTATTGGGGGGGTTAGCGTGGTGCGCCTTGTTACCGTGGGAGGAGGTGCCGTTGGTCGGCTCCGGGGCTCCGTCGGCATGCACTCGGCAGAGCTGGCAGGAACAGGGCTCGGCTGGGACCACAGGGCCTCGCCCAGGAGCGTTGAAAGCCCAGAAAACCTGAAGGGGGTGTGTGCGCGCATGTGTGAGCTCACATACGAATAAGCCGGCGGGCGCTGGGGGGACGACATGGGAGAGGGCCCCCTCCCACCCTCCTTCCTGCCCCACATCCTGAACAGAAGCCGGGGTGAGGTCTCAGGGTAACGCAGGGTCCCAGCGTCCCCCGACATTCCCACTCTGACAGGGAGCCACGGGCCCTTCGCAGGCACGGCCCCTCTGGAGGGGTGACAGGCAGCACGGAGTGTAGAAAGCTCTCAGGCCCTGCCCCCCCCCCGCCAACCCAGACAAAGCCAAGCACACGGTGCTGGCTGCTCCTCTCTCTTTTCTTCTCTGAGCCTCAGTTTCCCTCCCGGGTGCCACCTCCAGCAGACTACATGAATTAACGGGAGCGAAAGTTTATTTGTCCGCGACGCTGGTGCTGCCTGGAGCCGCCCCCACGCTGCGCCCTGAGGCGCGACCACCAGGGGATCCCTCCTCCTCTGACCGGACCCACCTGCCTCTCTGGCCGCCTCATGCCTCATCTGTCTGGACCATGGGGCAGCCTCATCCTCCCTCAGCCTCCGGCCCCACTTTCACTGGCTACTTCTGACCCTCGTAGTTAGTTGGCTGATGGAATGAAGGGAGATCTGTATCGTAATAAAAAGGTAATTAACTCACCGACACACAGAAAGCCCATTTTAAGGTTCTCCAGGAGAGCCTCCCACTCCACCCCCCATCAGGAAAGGCACAGGAAGCGGTGGCGGGGGCGGGGGGGGGGCTGCGGGTGGCAGAACAATTAGCGACCATCGCTGTCCACGGTCAGCGCCGGGCAGCGCCGGGCTTCGCAAATACAAATATTAATTGCTGCAAGGCCAGGCTGCTAACAGTCAACCAAACGCATAAATATCCCGCTCACGTGCACGGCGACAGCGGCGTCTCCATGGTGAAGACTCAGGGCCTCGAGGATCCCGGCCCCCCATCCCTCATTCCAGACGCTACAGCAATTTCCGATATCTGATCGCAGTTCCAGGGCTGAATGGCGGCATGTCAGCGTATTGGTTTATTTGTTGTTTATGACCACTTAGAAGGAATATATGTGTGTGCGTGCGTGTGCATGTAAAACCAATACACTGATAAAACTAATACGCCCATCAAGCTCTTGTTCAGCTGATAATTAAATTAGCACCCTGCAGGCTCTCTGTGCCCAGCAGGAATCCCAGCAGCGATTTCCACAATGACCTCACGGGTCGTGAATGGTGCTCCGTGTGCTGGCTCATCGACTGGGCACTTTCTGAAATGCAAGGGAGGGGTGTCATGCACCCCCCCGTGACCCCACCCTGGAAAACACACAGAGAGGTCGCTTTGGCATCCGCTGAGACCACGTTGGTCCATACCCTTCCCCCCCACTGAGCAGAAGACTCCCAGGTTGCGCCGAATGAACCCCTGCTGTGAAGGTTGGAATTAAGACCCATCTTCCTCCCTCCCTCTTCCAAGGCCCATACCTGTCACTTGTGGTCAGCTGTGACTCCCAGCCACGAGGAGTCGCGGGGAAGCTCAGGGTCCACGAGACACGCGTGCCTTCTGCCGGAGCCTGGAGCCATCCCGGCTCACCGTGCTGGGCTGGACCACTGGCTTTCCGAGTGATCTTGGGAACGACCTGAGCTACGTCCCCGCCCCTTACGGGGCTCCGCGGGCTCTGCCTTCGTTCGTTCGTTCGTTCATTCATTCATTCATTCATTCATTGAATAATCTACTCACTGAGCAGTCATTTCCTGATGGCATCCTATGTGCACTGTGTAACAGGTCCTGAGAGGATATATTTTAAAACATATCCAAAGCTGGACATTTTGGATGGGTTGTAAAAGTAGAAGTAAAAGCATTTTCTTCTGAATTAAACATAACTGTGATAAGAAGAGAGGAACTGATACTCTCTTTAAAATTTTTAACATGAGAAAACCTTGGCAAGACTTGTCCTTCCCTAACTGGGAAGGAGGTGGGGCAGCAATTTGGGGGGTGGGAGCCAATGTTAGGCCTGGGTCCCTTTAAAGCTTGACGTGTCTTTCAGGAGCCCAAGGGTGTGATTTGGTTTGACGCTTGGACACGTGACTCCTGAGTTCAGGGAAACGCTCAGGCTGGACCAAGACCTGAAACTTAGAGAAAGGAGCCGGCGGACAGTGGGTCCCGGAAAACCTTGCCTCTCGATGAAGGAAAAAATAGGTAAAGTCCCCAAGAAAGAACAGCCAGTGTGGCAGGAGGACCCCGGCTGCGGTGTCCAGAAGCCACGTGGAGGAAGTGCTTCAGGGAGATGGGAGGGGGACCAGTGAGAAAGGGCCCCAGGACTTGCAAATGCGGTCTGGGTCGAATGGTGGGAATAAGCTGACGGGCCGATTACAGGTGATAGCCGGGGAAAAGGGGTGGAAACCAGGAGGGACGACTGGTTGCAGGGACACACTGTAAATGGAGGATGAAAAGGACGTCCACGTGCACACACATATATGAAAGGCATATTCCACGCACATAATTTCACATACATGAAAGGGATCTGCGGGAGAGTTTTATGACTCAGGAAAGCGTGTCCGTTTTACGGAGCAGGAGGTGCGTCTGGACCCGGGGCGGCGGGCGGACTTGGGGCGCTGTCCGTGGTGCTGAAGGGGCTCTGGCTCCCGCGGAGATGCACCCGTGCGCACAGAGGGGCCCACCCACGGTTGGTGGTTTGGCCTTTGACTATATCTGCCTATATAAGGAACTGCTATTTCATCACCCTTTAAATCATACACATCACATAATTTATTGTATTTCATCTGTACTGGAGAGAATGGGCTGTGCGGGGGAAGGAGAATGGAATAAAGCGAGAGAGAGGTTAGTTCTAACCAGGTCGCGCCCATGACACGCCGGGCATACGGCGAGGCAGTTTTTATAGGTCACCCCATAGAATTCTCAAAGCCACCCTGGAAGGTAAGTACCAGGAACGGCCCTTCTTCAACGTGGCCCAGGGAAGCGCGTGTGTCCGGTGTGAGCAGCGAGGGCGGGGGAGGGGCTGAGTCAGCGTCTGAACCAGGTCTCCCTGCACGAACATCCCTGCCACCTGCAGGACACACCGCCTGTCCCATCCTCTTCCTGAAGGGTCTCCCTGAGGTCAGCGGGGAAACGGCAAAGTTGGAGGCCAGCCTGCCTGGCTGCAAGGATCTGTGGCGGCAACCACCCGTCCGGGCCACAGGCGCGTGGGAGGAAGCTTATACGGCACCTCAAGTCCGCTTCGAAAGAGCAAGTTTTGACCAAGAGCGGACGTGCTCAGGCCCGTTTGGCCTTAGGCAGCATCGAATGGCCTTTGCCCGGGGGGTTCCCTTCCTCAGGGCAGCCGCTCACATGCGGTGATGAGTGGCGGGACTCCATGATGGTAGATGTGATGTGGCCATAAGAACCACAGTCCCATCCCCTGCTGCAGGGACCTCACTGACTGATGGGTCCACCACCGCGTTAGTTCCAGGGCGTCCAGGCCTCCCCAGCCCCCTTCCTCCCCACAGGTGTCAAGTCTACAAAAGAGCACAAGGCTCTGCCCGCCGTTGCCCCCTCTAGTCCCTACCGCGAGCCTTCGCAGGTGTTTCCCCCAACGAACGTCCAGCACATGGAATCCACCTGGGGGCCCGGGTCTGGATGCAGACAGGCAGAGCCGACCCATAGACGGGCCTTCCGTGCCGTGGGCCTCACTCAGCGGTGTTTCCCTCTCTCCCTGTGTGCACAGTCTTTTTATTATTATCGTTTTTAGTTCATTTTCAGTTACAGTTGACACACAACATTGTTTCAGCTTCAGGCGTACGGCGCTACGATTGGGCATCTTGGGCACCTTTCCGAGCGGTGCCCCTGGTGAGCCCAGTGCCCATCGGGCACCGGACGTGGTGACTACAGATATTACTGACTATGTGTGTGGGCCAATCAGGAAACCTCATCCTGAATCCCATGCCCTTCAGCGTCTGCGTGGTAAACACGGCACTGATGACCAAAAGTGGCCTCCCTGATGCTGGGGGGCCAAAACTGCGCGATTCTGAGGGAAGGGCCCTCAGCCCCCCTTCTCCTCTCTTCATGACTTCCTCTCCTCCTCTCCGCCAGACGCCACGGGCCCCCGTTGCTAGAGTCGGGTCCGACACGTGTTAAGCAGCCCCTCCCTTGATCAGCTTCCCCCCTTTCCGAGTGCGTCCGCCCCAGGTTGCTGGCCGGGGTGGGGGCTGCAGTCCTGAATTTCGGGCCAAGGAGGAGCCCGGCCGCAGCACTCGGCCCCGGGGGTGTCCTGCGACTGCCTTTTCCCGGAGAACTCGGCCGTGGGTTCAGCTCATTATGCAGCAGCGCTCGGTTTCCGTGCGCATATTAGGTTGAATTCCATGAAATTGCCATCTTTTGTGGGTCAAGACCAGTTGAATGTCAGCGATTTTACATGGGCCACTGTGGTATCTTCCTCGAGAATCTCGTGGGTAGAATGAACTGAGGACAAGGTTGCCATGGCGACAGGCAGACATCCTGGGTCCCTAATACCAACAAATAATCCTTCAAGCCAACCTCTTGCCAACCATGTTTGCATAAACCCGCCTCCCCTGGGGAGGCAGGGACTCCCCACTAACCGTCTCACTAAATTCCGATCACAAGGAGGACCTGATGTTTTCTAAAATAAAATGACACTTAGGGGACCCCTGAGGCCTGTCTTAACTGTGTCAGAAGACGAGGCCCAAGGGGACAAAATCAAGCCTAGATTCAGAGGAACAAAAGGGAGGAATCGGGCCAAGGGGGGGGGCCGGTGCCCACGCGTGCCCCCCTCATTGTCCCCAGCAAGCCCGCCTGAATTCCAGTCCACGTTTTCCCTCGGATCCTGCCCAACAGTCCCCGATGAGATTGGGCTGCCTCCTCCCCTGGATCCGCTCAGCTGCCTAATCAGACACCCTGGAGTCTCCCCCGTCCCCCGTCAGCCCCTCCCTACGTCCCATCACGCCCACTTCTGAGCTGTTTATGGAATCCGCCCACATGTCTCCATCCTCTGCTTTCCCCTGGGCAGGGCCACCGTCGACCCCCGGCAGGGCGACACCGACCCTCGCCCACCTCCCACCTCAATGTCACTCCCTGCGAGTTTATTCCCCGCACCAGAGCGTGGCCGTACTGCCCACGTGTGACGACACAATGATTCATTTATCCTTCCTACTGCCTATGGGCAAATAAGGGTTTCTAATCTTTTGGTTGTCACAGCCAGAACCGTCACAGGTCTCTGTGCGCATCACTCAGACGATGTACGGTCTGGCGGGTGGACACTGGGGGGTGGGATTCGTGGGTCAGGGAGGAGGCTCCAATGGGTCTTCGAAGTGGTCGTACCCGTTAACCCTCCCACGGGCTGCTCATTTTTAGCAACTTGGCATCTCTGTTGACATTTAGTATTTTCAGTTTATAATTTTAGCCATTCTGTGCAGTGGTGCTGGTTTGTGATTTTAACGTGCATTTTTTTGATGACTAACGAGATGGAACACACTCAGCTTTTCTTTAATTCTGTGTTTTCCTGGGGAAGTTCCTGCTCAATCTAGTCACTATTTTTTAAAAATGGGTTATTAGAGTTTCCTTATTGATTTATACAAGCTCTCCTTTAAACATATTCTGGATGTGAGTCATTTGATGAATGTAATTTTTTTTTTTTTTTAGCTAACAGAGTTTATAATTTTATTTTCACATTTTACAATACAAATGAAAAAAAATTTTGTCCACTACTCCCCTCCAAAACTGTTCTCTCTTTGATAGGAAGAGGGAGTGGGTCCTTCTTGTCACGCTGTTAGAAAGCGCCCAGAGTCACCACACGACGACCTCCTGGTGAAGTAGAACCGGTAACATAAAACCGAGGGGAAGGAGCTCCCCTCTGTCCTCATCTGTCTGGTCGAGTCATTCCTGGCCGAGTGGGCACCGTCATGGGACGGGCAGGAGGTCTCGTTCTTGGGGGTCCAGGCATCACTGGTGTGTGCTCTCCCACAGGCGGCCCCATTCCAGGAGCAGGTCCCGCTGGCATCACCCCAGGAGGAGGGGGACCCACCACTGGCATCATGGGAGGGCCCGCATATGGGGTGCTGGTATCATAGCAGGGTGAGGAGGACCTGGAGGACGGGGGGGGCAGTGGGACCATTGCCCCTGCAGGAGGAGGAGCAGAGAACGGAGTTGGGGGCATCTTTCCCACTGAAATGCTGTGGTCGTTTCATCCGTCAGGCTCTGAGCCCGCTCCTCTGCCCACCTCTGATAGCAGGCTTCCACGCCCTCTCTGTGGCCGCCCCCCTCTGCAACGTGTCTCCTGCACAGGTGGGGTGTCGTGGTGGAGGCATCACAGCGGTCACCGTGAAACGTGGGCATGTTATTCTGCAGGCCTTTGGCCACTCGGATGAAAGCAAATTCTTAATTCTTATAAAATACAGTGGATCGATCTTCCTGGAGCTGGTGGCGTGATGTGGGGGGAAATGGGGGGCATCCGTAATAGTGTCAGCAATTCAAAAAAGACAAGCTTAGATGCTGTGAGGTGACGGTCAATTTTTATTTTTCCCCATTTAATATCCAGTTGACCCGACTTCATTGATTGAGACCATCTCTCTGCTGGTTGCACTTCATCAAAAATTATGGGTTCTCTTTGTGGAAAAGCTTTCAACCACAAATTAATTTTCTTTAAATAGATAAAGGGTTACACCACTTAGTTATTTCCTTTTCGGAGAATTTTGGTCAGTTATGTATTTAAAGCATTTGTGAGTTTTATCTGAGTTGTCAAGTTTATTGGAATA
>PVJD01011618.1:0-45046 GCA_004026545.1 Mormoops blainvillei
CAGGATGATTTAAAATATAGTAACAACACAAAATGCTGGTAAGGATGCAGAAAAACTTGAATTACATGCTGCCAGTGGAAGTCTAAAATGGTGTAGATGTGCTGGAAAACATGTTAGCAGTTTCAAAAAAAGTAAACATTCAACTACCATATAGCTCAGTAATTTCACACTTGAGCATTCATCGTAGAGAAATGAAAATTTATATTTACATCACAACCTGTATGTGGATGTTCTTAACTGCTTTATTCCTCCTAATAGCCAAAAACTAGAAACAACCCTATGTCTTGCAAGAGCTCTATAAACAAACCATGGTAAATCCTTACCACAGAATACTACTCAGCAATGTAAAGGAACACACTATTGAAGTAAGCAACAACCTGAATGAATCTCTAGCAAATTATACCAAATGTGAAAGCCAATCCTAGAAGATTACATATTGCATGAGTACCTTGATAAAACATTTTTAAAGTGATAAAATTATAGAAAAGGAGGTCAGACTAGTGGTTACTGGTACTTCAGGAGGGGGGAGTGGGTAAGAAGTGAGGATGGCTATTAAGGGGCAACATGAGGGGTCCTTGTAGTGATACGAATGCTCTGTATCAAAGTCAATATACTGGTTGTGATATCGTCCTATAGTTTTATAGGATATTACCATTGGGGGAAACCGGATATAGAATATGTGAGATAACTGTCTTATTTTGTATGATAGCATGTGACTTTACAATCTTCTTAAGTAAACTGTTTAATTAAAATAAAATTATACTGTGACTAAACCAAAAACTGTGGAATGCAAATATTCTGACATAATTTTAAACACATTTATAGGCAGTATTCATTATTACTTGCTTTAGTGTCCTTACTGAGGTGGAAACTGTTATTGGTTCATAATAACCTTTTCCTAAAAACATATACTATTCCCTGCACTCTCTTTCATGCTATACAATTGAATCTTTGTCCTTTTTTCATATTTTTCAAAAGATGTAATATCTATTAAACTGAGTTTCCTCCTAGAATATATAATTTTATTATTTTTAATTTCCTTCCTTAGAATTAAAAATAATATAATTTTATCTGTAAATTTAAAACTCTGTATTGCAGAATATCTACAAATAAAATTTTTAAATTATGATTGTCAAATATTTTCAATTTGTTAAAGGCATGGTATGCCAATTAAAATTAACAAAAACATCAATTCAGCAAAAGTTTTCCCATCTGTGTAAGTAAAACTGGACAGTTATAAAGTTAATGGAGGCAACAGACTGTCTTAATTAAAATAAATATGCAGTAGAGCCAGTTAAGGAAAATGTAGGCCGGGTCTTTTGAATTTTGTTAATTTTTACCATCAGCAGTGTATTTATTGCTTACTCAATGAGGTACATATCCTTCCCATTAATTCTTGTCCTTTGACCTTGACGTGCATGTATCTATGATTCCAAAATTCCCCCTCTGTCAGCACCACTCTCTAATGTCCTGGATTTTCCCCCCACTTCTATGATTTAATTTTTTCTTCATTTTCTTCTTGAATTCACAAAGCATTGCACTGTGTGATAGAATTATTTTTCCTTCATTCCCTCCCTCCGCCACACTTACGGATTATCTAAGAGGCTGGATTTTTATTTCTCTAGGGAGCAATATTTAGAAACTTCTTCTTGCCCCTTGTTCTGTATACATAATTCTTTCTGCTATTTAAAAGGAGGCTTGTGTAATAACCAAAGTTGGACAAGACTCTTGCATTAGTCACAAATCTACAAATTACAAAAATGAACTGTGAAAATTTCAACCACTATATGTTGAATGCTAAATCAGTCAGCACAGCAATATTCTGGATTACTTAAGTTGAAAATTGATACCCTATGGGTCTTGAATAAAATGATAATGGTCATACAACAAATAATCACTGAAACATTAATTTACTTATTATTTAGAAGTTGACATTTAGCAGAAAGTATTTGATACAGTTTATAATAATTTTCAGATATAATAAAGCCATTGTAACCCCAATTAAATGACTAGCTAATATATCAACTGTGATCAAACTCACCTCCCTGCTGACCACTCTGAGCCTCATGTCCTTGTGCTTAGCATTAGGGAGATCTATGCGATGATTTCTCAGCATGTCTCCAGATCCAGCAGCCTGTGGTAGGAGATTTGACCAGCAAAGACTCTTAAATAATACAAGTAATGTGTTTAAAAGTTAACATGAAAAAATACTACTTATAGATGCATAAATAATATAAAGTGGGGGATATTTTTAAATGTAGAGTTTGAATATTTTCTTAAAATTTTACATTGTTTAGTTGTAATTGTCAGAACTGTGACAATCTGAAAATTCTCCATTTACTATAATATAATATTGACTTAATCAAATTTCAGTAGCTTTGCAATATAAATCAACACAAAACATTTTAAAGTAATAATTGCATCAATAAGTATGTTGTAGAGGTAGAGATGTTAATACAAGAGAATCATACCATAAATGTTTTATTAATGGGAACAGATAGTTTCCTTAATTTAATTCACAACTCAGTCACAAAGTACTTAGCTCTCCTAATGAACATATTTTCTGTTCTCCAAAGAATTTTGAAAACCTCCCAATTCAATTATTAAAATGTTCAGTGACATTCAATCAGATTGACTTGTTTTTTTAGTTGAAGGGTAAATAATACATTGAAACAAGTAAAGGATACAAGATGGGTAGTGGTTAATTAGTATCCAAAAATGCTTATGCACATATTAAAGCAATGACCTAGCTGTTTTTGTTTTGTTTTGTTTTATTAAATAAGGCAAAATATTCTAAAAACCTAGCCAATTTTTACAACATACAGTAAGTGTGCCTGGAAAAGACTGTATAGTTGAGTAGGCAATTAACAAATTAATAAATTATTTTGGTATTTTAGACAAACTTTTTTAATCAAAAGGCTATTTCTTCATCAGTGACTGTTAAGACTAAAACTTGTCTGAATAATTTAACAAATGCTTGAATTTGGTATCAGGGAAACAAGACAGCATTATTTTTATAGGGAAACACCTGTGACTGAGGTTTACCATATATCATTAAGAAATCATTTAGCTGTAGGTATTTGAATATTAAAATGTAAGTTTGCTGTGTTTCTAGACTAACTATTAGTGGTTTAAACAACTTAAAATCTTTACAGGTATAACCAGATACTTCCAACAGTATACTGTAATTCAGCAGAACACAGTTTCTTTGAGTTATGCAGAAAGATAATAAACATGACATTTTTTTTTCAATTATGTGATAAGAGGAAAAAAAACATTGTACAAATATGCATACTAATCTGACTTTTACATGACAATTATTTATTTATTTATTTATTTAATCCTTACCCCAGGAGATTTTTTTCATTTCTTTTAGAAAGAGGGAAAGGGAAGGAGGGGGTGGGGCAGAGAGACAGAGAGAGAGAGGAACATCAATCTGTCCTGACTGGGGATCGAAACTGCAACCTTTTGGTTTACAGGATGATGCTCCAAACTGAGCCACACTGGCCAGCGAAACGTGACAAGAATTTTTGTATAAAGAGGAAACAGATTGCTTTGCCTCAGCTTAATGGACAACTTTCTGTGGTAAAGAAAATTTGGTCAACACTTTATTTGGTTTCTAGAATCTGGAAGAGTTTAGAGACAATCCACATGTACCCTCCATGTATGATTTTTCTCTTTTGCTTCCTGCTATTTCTTTTTCTTATAAAAACCATCTTTTGAATAGGTAAATAACCATGTAGCCTTGGGTAAGTCCAGCCAACAAAACAACAACAAAATATCCTCCTCAAAAATCTTGATTTATTTCAACCTTTTGTGGGGGTTATTATTATTATTATCATTATTATTAGTATTACCACCTTTAAGGTTTTAAGAGAAATTCCTTGAATCGTATTGTCAATTACACAATTTTTAACTCTATGTTATACCTTAAGGATCAATGTGACCCTTAGGTCAGCTCATTTTGCACATAAACTTGTTTGCGCTATTGAAAGGATTTGTCTTCTAAAGATGCCCAGGGATATTTCTAGTAGAACCTTCCTATGACTACTTTAATTATTTTCAACATACCTAGTTTCTTATCTAAAATGTTCTAATCTATTTAGTTGGCAAATTTAAATAATTAAAGTTGATAACCAATAACTTTGATAACCAAGAATTAAACTTAGTGTTAGTTTTAAACTTATTTTTATTAGGTCAAAATACACCAAATTATCATATTTAAAGTAAAAATTATCCAGCATTATGTATTTTATGTTTTCACACACACACACACACACACACACACACACTTTTTAAATTTTTTTTATTTTTTCACCCAGTGAGAGACAGAACAGTGAAAGCCCTCAGTTCAGGAGTCAAACGGACAAGGCTTCAAATAATAACCCGGTCATTTATGAGCTGTGTGACTGTGGACGATTTTTAAATTTTTGTTCAGTCTCAGTTTCTTCTTCTGAAAATCAAGAATATGAATAGTGTGCACTCCATTAAATTTTTGTGAATATTAAAGGAATGAATGCACATATGGTGCTGTTATACAGTGAATACTCTGAAATATTAGTGAAAGTTGTTATTAACAATGCACTTTATTAATAATTTGTCTTTGCTCTCTTGAATCTCCTGATTAGTGCTCCTCATTTATATGAACTGCTTTTACATTCCTAGCCCATCACATTTTCACATATTATCTCATTGGATACTATGAACGTGTATGAGGTATACAGGGTAGGAAATATTATCCCCCTTTTTCAAATGAGAAAGCCAAGTTATGTTATCTTTTCAAAGAGCACACTTTGTGTAAATGGCAAAGCCATCATGAAAATTCACTAATCTTTTTACCATGCTGACTTTTATAAGGTCATTTTAAACAGACCATCCTGAGTGGCAAATATTCTAATATTGATGGTATTGGGCTGACATGATTATTCTGAAGAAGTTTGCTTCTCATTTGTTATAAACTTCTATTATAGCCAGTATTTATTTAGCAATTAATTTGGACCCCATACTATATGAATAAACTATGAACTTCTACTATATGCATAATATCTCTATGCAATTGGCCTTTTTTACAGATAAGAAAACAGAGGACTAGTAAAGAGTGAAGCCCAGATTTGAAAAGGGACAGTTTGCCACCAGCCCTGTGCTCTTAACCAGTAAATTTCAACATCACATTGCTTTTTAAAAAAGAAAAAAGAAAAAGAAAAACAGGAGAAAGGAAAAAGAACATACCAAAAAATGAAAACTTGGCCCTACTGAAATTCTACATGATAAATAGAGATCATTTCTAGAAACTTTGTACTCTCACAGGCAAGACAGCAACATAATTTGCTGTGCCTCATGCAAAATGAAAATACAGAGACTTTTGTTAAAAAGCTATAAAGAATTCCCATTAAAATTTGAGAGTAGAGCAATAAATCAAGTGTGTGGTACTTTAATATGTGTGACTAAAACATTGCACTCCCATGATGGGGGCCCTACTTGCAAAGTCCAAAACCCTGAATCTGGCCTTGACCCTGTGCAGCTATCCTTCTCTGGGCTTGAATAAAGTGTCATGATATGAAAAGAACAGAAATACTCGAGACTGATTTTTTATTAAGTGTGTCCTAGAATCACTCTAGCCTGCCCACTGACAGCATCCTGAGATGATGGAAACTATGGTGAATTAGGACTAGGGAGGAAAGCAAGGCTTCCAGGCCATGCGTCTGATGACTGGGACTCTCAGAAAGGAGAAGTATAGACCGCATTTTATCTTAGCACTCCAGAGGGAGATGGTATCAAGATGTGGGGAAAAGAAAGAGGAAGCTATGGGGAACTCACACCACCCCACAGAGAGGGAGTTTCCTTTGACTCCCATCAGAATGATGGCCATGTCCCTTGGTTTTTGGCAGGGGTCCATGTTAATGTGTGTTTCACATCAATAAGCCTGGCACTGGTCATTCTATTGCTTTGCTTTTGGCCTTTTAAAATTATATACAAAAGTGATGGTTTTTAGTCTTCCTTTTAAAAGTATAAAAGGGCTGCATTTCTGAAAAAAAATGTTGTCATTATTTCTTAGACTTTGATTTAACCTGTGGTGTACCTCAAGAGTATTGTAATTCAATTTAGCAGGCAGTCAAGAATCAGAGAACATGGCAGCATAGGCAGGCATGGCTCACCTCTTTGCACAGCCACTTCAAAACTACAACTAAAAGAACAACCAACACTCACAACCATCAGAAATCAAACTGAATGGAAGTCTGACAACTACAGAATTAAGGAAAACACATCCATCCAGAATGAGCCAGCAAGCTGGTGCCATATTTGAGACTACATCAACCTGGCCTTGGAGATCCCCAGAGACTGCCCCACCCAACATGCGTGCCCACCCAAGCAGCTTTCCTATATGAATAACTGGTCTTGGCTCATGCTTCACAACCTCATATATGTTATCAAACAAGCAACAGCTGGCCTCAATGAGTCCCAGGCCTGGCACTAGCAGCAGCCAGCCTAGATTCGCAGCTTGGCTTTGCCTGGGAATCTCCAAGCCCAACACAAGTAGCAGCTGTCTCAGATTGCTTCATAATTCAGACAGGATAGCCCCAGGAAAAATGTAGGTCAGGACTGACTTTGGCCTGTGCCACCCAGGAAACCCCAGAACCTACTCAACCAGTGGACAGCTACAGACTTCGTCAGAGCGCCATTACCCTGCCTCTGCACAGCCAATCCTCCACGGAGGGTGCAGGCTGGTGGTAAATGGTCACAGCCAATCCTTGTAGCTGACTGGCCTGGGTAAATCCCTCCCATTGACCTGCCAACACAACTGATGCTCAACTACAACAGGAGAGCATCCTCGGCCCACACAAAGGACACACCTTGAGTACCCAGTTTGGGTGATAGGGGAGGTAGTGCCACTGGACCCTACAGGGTACTTACTACCTTAGGCCACACTACCAAGACACGGAGTCAAGGCAGCTCTACCTAATACATAGAAACAAACACAGGGAGGCTGCCAAAACGCGGAGACAAAGAAACATGGCCCAAATGAAGGACAGGTAAAAACTTCAGAAAAAGAGCTAAACAAAATGGAGATATACACTCTATCAGATGCAGAGTTCAAACCACTGTTTATAAGTATGCTCATGGAGCTTAGCGAGGACCTCAACAGCATAAAAAAGATGTAGTTGGGAATAAAGGATTCACTAGATGAAATAAAGAACAATTTACAGAGAAACAACAGAAGAGTGTATGAAGCCGAGAATGAAATCAATGATTTGGAACATAGGGAAACCAAAAACAATGACACAGAACAAGAAGAAAATAGAATCCAAAATAATGAGGATAGTATAAGCAGCCCCTGGTACAACTTCAAGAAGTCTAGCATTTGCATCATAGGGGTGCCAGGAGGAGAAGAGAAAGAGCAGGAAATTGGAAATCTATTTGAAAAAATAATGAAAGAGCCCTGGCCGGTGTGGTTCAGTGGATTGAGTGCCAGCCTACAAACCAAAGGGTTGCTGGTTCAGTTCCCAGTCAGGGCACATACCTGGGTTGCAGACCATGTCCCCAGGAGGTGACATGCAAGAGGTAACTACACATTGATGTTTCTCTCCCTCTCTTTCTCCCTTCCTTCCCCCTTCTCTCTAAAAATAAATAAATAAATAAATCTTTCAAAAAAGAAAGAAAAATATAATGAAAGAAAACTTCCCTAATTTGGTGAATGAAATAGACATGCAAGTCCAGGAAGCACGGAGAATTCCAAACAAGGTGGATGCAAAGAGGCCCACTCCAAGACACATCATAATTAAAACGCCAAAGGTTAAAGATGAAGAGAGAATCTTAAAAGCAGCAAAAGAAAGAAGTTAGTTAACTGCAGGGCAACTCCCATAAGACTGTCAGCTGCTTTCTCTAAAGAAACTTTGCACACTAGAAAGGATTGGCAAGAAATGCTCAAAGTCATGAAAAGGAGGGACCTACAGCCTAGATTGCTCTACCCAGCAAAGATACCATTTAGAATGGAACAGCCAATAAAGAGCTTCTCAGACAAGAAAAAATATCACCAATACATCAGGAACGCATCATCACCAAACCATTATTATATGAGTCGTTAAAGGGACTTATTTAAGGAAAAGAAGGAGATCAAAACTATGAACAATAAAATAGCAAAAAATACAAACCTACCAAAAACTGAATCTAAAAAAAAACTAAACTGAGCAAACAAGAAGAACAATGACAGAATCATGGATGCAGAGAGTGTTTTGATGGGTGCCAGATGTGAGGGAGGTGGTTGAATGGTGAAGAGGTGAGGGGATTAAGAAGTGCAAATAGGTAGTTACAGAATAGCCATGTGGATGTAAAGTACAGTACAGGAAGTGGAATAACCAAAGAACCTATACGCATGACCCATGGACATGAACAATGGTGGGGGCATTGCCTGAGGGGGTAGGGTATGCTGGGTGCAGTGGGGCAAAGGGGAAAAATCAGGACAACTATAATAGCAAAACCAATAAAATGTAACTAAAAAAAAATAAAGGCAAAGGAGACATTACAAAAGAATAATAATAAAAATGTTGCTAATAAAATTTTTTTTTAAAGAATGAGGGCAGGTGTTTTTATAATCAAAATATACGGATTTAAACTCAGGTCTCTCTCCTAGTGATTCTATGATCTTGGGGGGGTTAATTAACCTGTCAGTTTTTAACTGTCAAATGAAAAAAATTTAAATAATAGCAGCCTCAGAATTTTCACAAACATTTGTTACATGAAGGTGCTTAGTGCAATACCTGAAATATATAAGAACTCAACAAATTATAGAGACATTACTTGATAAATAAATGCACATATATTTCATATATAAATATATATATTTCATTCATATATATGCCTTTAAGTAATTATATATCTGTATATATATACATATGTGTGTAGATAGATAAACAGACATAAAGCATGTTTTTCTAAGTTTTTAAATCATAGACTCTCATAAATTGGAGAAGGGGAAATGCTTGACCAGGAAGCCTGATTATATATATAGTAAATAGAGTTCCCCTTTTCTGAATACATGCTAAAAATTTTATTTTACTCACAATCAACAAAAGAACCAGCCAGATATTATAACCAGTTTAAAAGAGGGTTCTTAAAAGAACACACGGAACAGGAGTATTGAAATGAATATGCAAAACTGGGAAGTCAGTTGAAGATATGCTTGAAAGGACAAAATTTGCATCGCTATCACTTTTCTACATCTTACATGGTTGTAAAACAGCTTCCGAAGAACCAGTAAACTGAAAGGGTTACCCTAGTGTATAAATAATGTATAGTTTTCTTTTAATGCCCCAAATTTTCCTACACACACAAAGCCACTAAAATACAAAGTCCATATTTTCTGTTAGGTAACTATAACATAAATCTGACTTTTTTCAAATATAGAAAAATACATAAAGGGTATATTATTAGAATAACTCTCCATTACAATATTATGGAGCTACAGAGACGTTGGAACATTTGGAGATGTGGAATTCATTGCAAACTCATATCCAAATTCTATCTTGATTACTGGCACTTGATCTGTTACTTGCTGAAGCCAAAAACTTGGGAAGTATTTTGGACCAGGTCTTCTTTCTCATGCTGTACATCAACCTATTACCTATCCTCATGTTTTACTTCCATTGTTTGTCTTACATCCAACCAGCTCACTCCACTTTTATTGCCCACTTCCTAGACCAAACCTGTATCATTTATAGAGTTTCTCTTTGGGTTTCTGCCTGTCTTTGCTAACTCAGTGCTCAACTTATGGTATTCAAATTTAATGACTGCTACCTGCACAGTTAGGGACATAGCATAAACTTCATGCTTGGCAACAAGCAGATCGAGTGTATACTCGAATGTACATCTAATATAATCCACAGAAAAGCCAGCTGTGTTTCTCCTCTGAACCTTTAGTGATGTGCTTTCAGGTGCCATGCAGAGCACTGACTGTAAAGTGTGAATGGTCATATGTTGAAGGTATCTCACTTAAACACCACCTCCTTCTGTAATCCCTAGCCACCTGATCTATCTTTTTAGGTCTCTTTTAATCATAGAAAATAAAATGGAAAATACCTGCAGCTCTATTATCCCTTTTTCTAGTACACTAACTTAACATACATTCAGCTTTGCCTCCAAAATTTTATAGTTCTGTCAAATTGCTGATAACAGCTATTTAGTTGTTTATACCCAATATAGAATTCACCAAGAATTCTCAATTTTAAAAATGAAAAAAAGCAGAAGCAATTGTATATTCAACATAAACAGTACCAATCTTTAAATATGCAAATAAGCATAAAAATTTTTTAAAGTTTTTCTGTTGTTTTGATAGTGAATTAAAAATTTTCAACAACAGTCTTTTAAAAATCTGTTTGTGAAACAAGCGATCTGTTCTGTGTCTTGACTTCACGGGAAGTCCCTCTACATGAACTTGACTTGGAGGTTTGACTGAATAAATTATTCCTTGACTTTTGAATTATTAATCTTGGCTGCATGATATGCAAATCAGACTGCACTATGTCCAGAGGCACAGCACTGGGTCAGAAGCTGTATCAAGTTGCTTGCAAAGGATTTCTGTTAAGGGATCAGGACTTTCCGACAGAACAGTAAGTTACAATGTAACGCATGTTGCCCAGGTATATGAAGTATTGACAAACCTCCTGTTTGTTAGGGGTTTCTTTGAAAATTGGCTTGTGTTCAGTTAGTTTTAAAGTAATGTTTAAATGAATTGTCTGAACTGTTGTTCCTATGTCCATGTAGAGCAGCAAAAGAAACTAAAAGGAAGTCATCGTTTTTTTCTTTACAGTTATTTTTTAACAAATTTAATGACTTGTTTTGATTGACAAATACTAAATCTATTTTATTTAAAAAGGTTGATTATATTTGCTTACGTCTTGGTAACATATTTCAACAAAGAAAGTATCAGATTTATGTAAATAAACTATTTGAAAAAAGTTTCTAAATCATATAAAAAACTATCATATATAATATTTTCATGTTTAGAAAATAATGTGGTGCAGGAAATTTTAAAACTTAAACTTAGCAATTATGTTTATAAAAATTGCATTATTCAAGAATATAATTCATTAAGGAAAAATGGAGAATTGCAGAAACCATTGTTATTATACTTTCCAAAAATTTTATAATTGGTGAGATATTTTTAAGAAATTCATAAACACATAATTTGATACCATAATATAACATTTTAATACTTTGATTTCTGTTATAATTTCTGCAATACACAAAAATCAAGTTATCAATATAAAATTCTTATATCTTTCCAGTGTGAATATAGTCTTTACTCAAATGGTTTATTAATGAGAAAAGTAATTTTGTAAAAAAAAAGAACCAACTCATATTACCATGTAAATTTGGCTTAAGAAAGCAGTTAAGAATTAGTATTTCATAAATGTTCTTTATTGTGATGATTATAAGAAAAAACAATTTAAAAGCTAATAAACTATCAAATATGTTTTTAATTTAAAAATATACATTTTAAAAGACTGAATATAAACAAAGTGAAAGAAACAGTATTCTCAAGTTAAAATTTAGAACTGACCTGTTTATGTGAGTAAATTGAATATTGCTTGTAGTTTAATAATTCTCATAGGAGTGGGTATATTTTTGAATATATAATTAATATTTCACTTTAATTGCCAATATCTAAAATCAAAAACTTATTAAAATATTTCAGTAAAATCACATATAACCCATTTATTACAATCTCTATTTCCTAAAAATTAAAAATCCAACTGCTAGAAAGTGGAAGAGAGAATATTAGTTTTACATGAGAAAATTTCCCTTCAATTGGGAATTTTGCTTAAAGGATCAGCTTATTTCATCAATTTGTAGAATTGAGATGGCCACACTAAAAACACACTGAATGGCAAACATCATCCGCCTTGGATTCTATAACCCTGGACATTATAGCTCCTGGTGAGGTTACATTGGTTTGTAAGTATTTATAAAACCAGAATTTATTAATATTAGTGAGTTAGGGATAACATTTGTTAAATTAAATCTATTAAAACATTTAAAAACATATTTTTGTAAAAATAAATTAAAATAAATATTAAACTGTAGGGGGTTATTCTAATATTAGGAAGGGTTGGTTTATAGGTTTACAGGCAATTTTGACTTCTTCTTTTATCTTCATTCTTCTGAGTGTTACATAATAAAACATTAAAAAAATTAAAAGAATGGAGTAACCTTTCTGAGGAGCCGGACAAAGGTGAATAGACATTCATTTTACTTATTTTAGTCCTGGTATTGTCTATCTTTACTATCTCACTAATCTCCAAGCCCAAAAGCAGAATTCTCCATGACTTCAACATGGCCCTGAAATTGCCTGAGTGTTAGCTATTGGTAATCTGCCTTCCAGTTACGGTCCTCACGGCTGTATTTTTCTTTCATGGCAGTCAAACCTTTCTGCTGCACATAAGCAAATCACATAAGTCAGTACAGTAAATTTAAGAACTGACTAGGAAGAAAACTAAGAGTTATGGTTAGAAAAAGAGGAAATTAGAAAAATAAAACAAATTTTTTGCTTAAGGAAATTTTCTATTGTCATAATATTCATTTGAGGGTATGCACCAGCTTTTTGAGTATTCCCCAAAATAACAAAGTTGCCCAGAACTGAGCTTTGAGGAACTAGAACACTTAAAGTTTGGGCAAACAAGAATTAGACTACAAAACACTCTCCAAAGAGCGAAAGGAGGACAACCGGATATTGCCATGCCATAGACGGCAAGGAGAGGGCATCAGGGAGTCGTCGCATTGAAAGCAGCTGGGAATAGAGTTAGAAATAATAGAGAAAAATTACCATTGGTCTAAAAAAAATAAAGGTTATTATTTTTAAAGACCTTTTTTAAAAATTTAAACTTTTTATTGTATATATAACAATTTTTAATTTTTAACATTACCAAATATATGCTGATATGGGGAAAGTAGAAAGTCTAGACAAATCAAAAGGAGAAAGCACGCAGTAAAAATTATCTGGAATCTTATCACTAAGGATAAAACCATTAATACTTTGGTACATATCATAGACTTTCTAATGTTTATTGATTTCAGATGTGAATTTTTATGTCTTTAATAACACTTCATTTTTAAAAGTTATCCTAGAAAATATATATTACATTTTTCTTTCTACAAATGTATGCTTACAACATACCTACCATTAATACAATTACCATTTTTTGAATAGTAGTCATACGATATGCACTGTCTGTTTTTATAGTGAAATAGAACAATGAGTTTAATTTTGTGGACTTACTACTTATCTGATCATGGAGAAAATATTTATAACAATATTTTCAAAACAGTCAAGTGTTTATATTAATCTCTCCATTCAGCAAACATTTATAGACCATCTACTACCTGGTAGTCACCATGCCAGGTATAGAAGACAAACTATGAGTAAAATAAAGTTGAGAGAAATGCTAAGGAGAAGCTCAGTGTAGAATGAGAATGTAAAAAGTGGAGACCTAACTTAGACTGCAGGGTTAGAGAGCTGATCTGCGGAAATCCACACTTAGGCTGATATCTGTAAGAAGTGTACATATAAGAAACAATGTGTGATAAGGCAAAAGCCGCAGGGCAGAAGGTCAGTGAAAAGATGTACAACAAACGGTATGAGGAAAGTTCTCTGAGCATTCACAAACCAGGAAGGAAGATGAGCAAGGAGGAGAGTAATGTCAGGTGAGGCTAAAATGGAGTACAGGAGCCAGATCATGCTGGTCGTTAAAGTCCCCATTAAAGGCTTAGGAATTTGCCCCTTAGAGAGTGGAAAGCCAGCAAAGCATTTTCGATGAGAATAGTAATACGATCAGAATTTCAACTGTAGTTTTAAAGATTATTTAGCTGTCATGTTGAAGGGAGACAGAGATGTGTAGAGACCACAGGAGGATATGGCCCGAGAGAGACAACTGATGGTGGCCTGGACTACAATGGTGATGAAGGAGTGGGGGCAATCGAAATGGCTTTGAGAAATATTCAGATATTATAGTCGATGAGTCTAGGTAGTTTATTTGTAATTGGAGGTAAAGTTGTAGATGACCTCAAGGGTGCTTTTATATTTCTAAGGTAAAATGACCTGGTATATGCCATATTTTGCCATATATAATGTGCAATTTTTGGTCCAAATTTTTTGAGGAAAAAATAAGGGTATGCATTATACATGGGTACGATGATTACATACCATGGGTATAATAACAGGTATAATAATCCCGAGTACAATGGGCCCAGAGTGTGGGTACACATTCTACATGGAAAACTATAGTAGTGAGGCCATTGACAGAGTTAAGTGGAAGCATAGCAGAATCAGGAAGGAAGCTAGAGAGTTTAGTACAAGGTTCCTGGAGTCACAGGTACCTGTGAGAGATCTATCAGTGGTAGCAAGTATAGACAACTAAAGCTTATAAGACAGGTCCAGGCTGGGATATAAATTCGAGAGCTGTTAATACATGGATGATCATTAAAGCGAGAAGGTGGACGAGGTCGTTCATGGTCTAGATAAAGACGTTCAGCACTGAGCCTTGAGGATCTCCACATTTAACAATTAGGCCAAGAAAGCTTAGGCGGCGAGAGGGCCTGCAAAGAACAACGAGGCAAAAAGAAGGAAAATTAGGAAATTGTCACTTCATAGAAGGTGAGGGAAGGAAGTGTTTCCAGAAGTCATGGCATAAAAAAAGAGCAGATATGCCAAGAAAGAAGACTGGTGAAAATGACCATTGGATTGAGCAAAGTGGAGGCTGTTTTAGCTGGGCAGTGTGTTAGAAGCCAAATTGGAATAAAGGGAATGGGGTGTGAAGATACCCAAACTATTAGGGAAGATAGCTCTCTTCGTAAATCGGGCTATGACAGTGAGAGAACATTTGAAACCAGGGAGAGTTGTTTCTCTCTGGTCCTTATTTTTAAGACCAGACGAAGAGTATTTACACACTGAGAGAAAAGATGTAGCTGAGATGGAGAAAAAGGCTGAAGAGATGGGAAAAAGACACTGGATAACATAGCAGAGTCTCGAACATTTGGGAACGAATTGGATCTGGAGTGAGCCCAGAGGAATGGACATTCTCTGTTGTCCCAGAAAGGACGGAGGGGAGGCTGGAGAGGAGGCAGGAAGCAGAGAGTGGCTATGCATTGAATGGACCCTAACGCAGGGAGTTCAAAGATAAAAGCATCCGCTAATGCTGAGTAGGTGGAAGAGGTTCGAAAGCCTGGAAAAGGTGTGAACTTGAGAAATGTAATAAATTGCCGGAGGTGTGAGAGAACGGTAGAATTAGATAAGCTCAAAAATGGAATAAAGCCAACCTGCTCAGTTTCTCAGCAGCGTCCATGTGTCTGCTGCCTGAGGAAGTTCCTGTCCAGCTTTGTCTAGAGTTGGACTTAGTATCAAGTTGCCATGGAAAGACTTGAGGAGAAGTTCGGAGGAATTTAGGATTCCTAATTTTTTTTTTTGTTCGAAGGGGTGATTTATAAAAACAACATCCAAATGTTGAATTTGTCGTATCTACAATTCCATGAATTATTTTCATAAGTAAAACACTCTTAAAACACGAGCAGTTTTTTACTGAAATAGATCACTTCAATTTGACAAAAGTAGATATGAGTTTTCCAGATGCCATCATGATAGCAAATTCTGTTCATTGTTTGCATGCTTCCCAGAAAAAGCAGTTCAGGCCTATTTGATTTTATTTTGCTCTATTTACCAAAAGACTATATTGAAAGAATCATTTGACTGCAACAACCAATGCTCAGGGTCCTATTTGATGAAGAGATTTTTTGGAACATTTTATTTTCAATAGCCCTTTTTTTTCCTAACTAGATATAAGTAGGATTCAATATTTAACAATGGCAATCCAGTACAACTTTGAGAAATTCCAGTTCTGTAAGTACCCCGCGCAACCACAAACAACCTGGCCTTATTACAAGAGAAGACAGGACAGGTGAGCAAGACGCCCGAGGTTCTGATGAATCAGAGTGCTTATTTTCATGGCCCCTGTTCAGAAGATGCTGCAATGGAAGTCTTTCACTACATGTGTGACCTGAGGACGATAGCTAATTTTCCAAGCCTCAGTGACTTCACACATAAGATGGAAACAATAACAGTGCCCACTTCATTACCAAGTGAGATAGTCCTTGGAAGGTGGTGAGCCCAGTGCCGGGTACACTATAAGCTTTCAGTAAATAGTTGCTGCTGTTACTGTTATTACTAATATTTTCAGCTTTATATTTTAAATTGCAAAAAAAAATGGTTCAAAATTGGAGTTGCATTTCACAAATTTAATAAAATAAGCATAATACTTTAACAACATAGAAACAAAGTAAAAGCTATTCAACTATCAAGACTGGAATTATAACAATCCTTGTTTCTTCTTCTAGATTATGGTTCAATCCAATTTAACTCAGCAGAATTTGTCAAACAACTACACTATGCTGGGGACCATGGTAGGTCCTGGAGGTTTTCCTCTTCACTTACTTCATTGCACTTTCCATTGGCTTGTTTGCAGTTTCTCCAGTCCTCTTTGTGTGTTTCTACCTCAGGGCCTCTGCGGGTGCCTTTCCTCATGTCTGAAATAATCTTTATCATTACACAGCATGGGACAAAAATAGGTCTACAGTTGTAAGTACACAAAACACAGAGTTGATTCTTATTATTTATTAATTGTTTTCCATAAGAACAACTGTAACCTTACTTTTGCCCCACCCTGCATGGCATTCACTTTTTTTTTTTAAATTTCCTGATTCTTCTTTAAGACATGATAAATTGTTTGAGATGAGAAATTTTGTTTAAGTCCATGCTGCTACCCCCACTGCCTAGCACATAGTTCAAAGTTGTCAATAAATA
This sequence comes from Mormoops blainvillei, assembly GCA_004026545.1. NCBI lineage: Eukaryota > Metazoa > Chordata > Mammalia > Chiroptera > Mormoopidae > Mormoops > Mormoops blainvillei. The sequence continues at coordinate 16,847 of PVJD01011618.1, forward strand.
TTTTTTAAATATTAGTGATACATATGTATGTATATATATGTGCCCCTTACTAGTGTAAACCACCCTCCATACAGTTGAACTTTTAAGTGTTATTTTAAAATCACTACTATGTTAAATACGGTTATGTCTTCGGCCATGGTCTGGTATTTCATCCTTATATTTTCTCTCTTTTTCAGGCATGGAATGCATCTTGCGAAAACTGGCTGGCCACAGAGGCTGCCCTGGAAAAGTACTACCTTTCCATTTTTTATGGGATCGAGTTCATTGTGGGAGTCCTTGGAAATGGCACTGTTGTTTTTGGCTACCTCTTCTGTCTGAAGAACTGGAGCAGCAGTAACGTCTATCTCTTTAACCTCTCCATCTCTGACTTGGCTTTCTTGTGCACACTCCCTATGCTGATGAAAAGTTATGCTCATGGGAAGTGGACATATGGAGACGTGCTGTGCACTAGCAACCGATATGTCCTTCATGCCAACCTCTACACCAGCATTCTTTTCCTCACTTTCATCAGCATTGATCGCTACCTGCTCATGAAACACCCCTTCCGAGAACACCTTCTGCAGAAGAAAGAATCTGCTGTTTTAATCTCTTTGGCCATTTGGATTGTAGTGACCTTAGAGCTCATGCCCATGATTCTTTTCATACATACTGTTTCAGCAGACAGTGGCACCAGATGCAATGATTATGCAAGTTCTGGGGACCCCAAATATAGCTTCATTTACAGCATGTGTCTAACCTTCTTGGGATTCTTCTTTCCTCTTTTTGTGATGTGCTTCTTTTATTTCAAGATTGCTGTCTTCCTCAAGCAGAGGATCAGGCAGCAGGTCACCACTCTGCCCTTGGAAAAGCCTCTCAACTTAGTCATATTGGCAGTTGTGATCTTCTCTGTGCTTTTCACTCCCTACCACGTCATGCGGAATGTGAGGCTCGCCTCCCGCCTGTGGAACTGGAAGCAGCCCCGATGCACTCAGGTCATCATCAGCTCCTTATACATCATGACTCGGCCTTTGGCCTTTCTGAACAGTGTCATCAACCCTGTCTTCTACTTCCTCGTGGGAGATCACTTCAGGGAGATGTTGGTGAATAAACTGAGGCGCCACTTCAAACCCCTTACGTGCTTTAGAAAATGAGCTACTGGACTGATGTTTTCGTTCAGAAGAGAATGAGGTGCCTGTGGAACAGAAAGTTTTATACAAGGAGCCGTAAGCTAGTTAAAGTTTGATTAACTCATAGTTGTAAATCACAGAGGGTCACAGATCTGTCCCTGATTTAAAGCCACAGTGTACCCAGAGTACATAAAAAGAAGAGGATGAGAAGAATGTATTTGTTTGTCTGCCAACAAATTGAAAGAAGTTGGACTAGCACAAATGTTTGGGCGGGTAAATCCAAAATCTTCTTACCTCAGTCAGTGTAAGAAGAATAGAAGATGGATAAAGCAGCAAGTTGTCTGCATTTAGTCATTGGTCAGATTGTAAAAGGAAATTGGGCTACATTCTATATGTTATTCTTATTCATACTACCTTATAACTTTATGTGATAATTGAACAGCAGCTTGTACATACATTATTAAATATTGCTGCTAGAAGTTGCGCTCTTAAGAAAATTTAATGTAAACAGTTACAATAACGAGCAGGAAAGCAATTAAACAAGTTCAAGGATGTCTATATATTCCTTTATAATTAACATGAATTGGGTCAACTTTTAATTTATCAGCCCTTTTTCATTATATAGTTTAAAGTATAAATAATCATATTAAATAGAGATATTTTAACAAAGGGAAAGAAATGTTTGAACTTGACTATAAAGGAATTCAGATGTAAATAGAGATACCAAGGAAAGTTGCAAAAACCTCAGAGTCACAGAACACAAAGTGCCTATCAGAAAACTCAAAGCAAGAACAAACAACACAAAAGTGAGTAGGCTGTGTGATGATTGTGCCATCTGGCATTTAATTATCACACTTTGATGGTTGCTGCATGCAACTATATTAGAGTTTATTAGCCTTGCTGCCCTTGACTAAATAGTAAACTTTTAAGTATATTAATATCATAAACCCAGCAAAGAAAAGGAAATGAAATTTAATAACAGAATTTGTTAGGTTAATATTCCCTTTTGGAGAGAAAATCAGTTTACCTCCCCCCTCCCCCAATCATTTTGTAAGCACTGGGATAATTTACAGGGACAACTTTATCTTAGAGAGAATCATTCACATCTGGAGGGAGGCTTATTTTCCTAGAACATTGCATAAGACCATTGGAGGAAATGTGCTAAACAAAATACACTTCATGGAATTGTAGAATAGGGGGAATATTTATGTGCGTATCAATAGAGATTGTATCAGGAAGGTTACACACCATTTCACGCCACTAAACAAATTTAGAGAAAAAATGTGCTTCGTTGGCTTTTTAAAGTTAACCAATATTACATAATAATTCACTGATTATGTGCAACAAAATGTATCTATAGCCGCAAGTCTATGTTCCCTTCCTTGATGTCAGTAGCTAGAAGGGGTGAGTAACATGAAGGATAAAATAAACATTATGAGTGCAGAGGCATAAAACTCCATTGTCCTTGCTGTTCTAAGATACTGTGGTACTATTATATTCTGATGTTCCCAAAACGCAAAACATTCCCTGTTAATGCTTGACACTGCAAGCAACTGAAAAAATTATTAAAACAATGCTCACAGAGGATGTATTTTCTAATCTAGCATCAGACTTTTAAGATGTATATATATGCCTTGCCTTTGTTATTAATACTTTAAAATTTTCCGTGTAATTTTATAACTGCCTGATAATAAACTGAAAACAGAATCTTCTGAATTTCCTTATCAGAAAAGGCCACAAAAAAAGGTTTCAGGAAAGAAGTATTCGCTTATTTCTGCAAACTTAACATATAATTTAATTGTAATTTGTACTTTATGCATGAGTTTTAATTTGTAAAGATGAAATTAAGTTTGCCCCACCCCTAGCCCAAGCAGTGGCAGGATTAGACTCTTTCTAATACTATGGTGAAATATTTTGTAAAACCACAAACTCTTACTTACATATATCTTGTAACTAAAATGTTAAGTAATTTCATAGCAATTTCTTCATTTTTTTTCTTGCTCAAATCTATTATGTGGTAACTTAATCCTTAACAGACTAAACAGACTTGCACTAAAATTATAAGGCTCTTCCCTTTGCTTTTTGTACTTATTGTAAGAATCACAAACAGTAAATAATGGAAATCCTTTCTCGGTTTGTGGTTTTCAGAGGAAATAAAGTTGGGCGTTTGTATCTTGTCTTTTAACTGGCTCCTTAGTGTCTTTATAACCATGCCTGAACTATTTGGTCCAGCATTTTGCCATCCGGACCCTTTTACTCTTGATACATTATCTCTTGTCACTGTTGATACAAAGTACACCTTTCTAGCTAAAGATCGCTACTTTATTTCATTATATTCAGAGCTTTCCTCAGAGTGTGAGCCTGGATGCTCAACCCGGTTCCATCATGCACATACATTTTTTAAAAATTAAGTACATTTAAAAGTCTATCGCATCTGTCTCTCCTTCTTAAAACCTTCTTTTATACCTTCTCCTCCCCAAATCTGCAAGTAAATCTTTCTACCTCAGGGGTTTCACAATTCTTTAAAACACCATTTTTATAAAACACTTTATTTTACTTTAGATTATAGTTGTTTAAACTCAAGTCAACTCTACAGTATAAACGATCTGAAATGGTTGTTTGTTAAGAATGAGTGTCCTACAGAACAAAATTGAATTCAATATGCTTGTGAGAGTGCATGATCAAAACATTTTCTGCGTCAACACGAAATGTTTTAAATAAGGTGTCTGCGCACAGCCCCAAGTGCCGGCTGCCATCGCCCCGTCCCTCACGTTTTCCCCGGTACCTCCGAGGAGTTTCAGTGGACGGTCTTGCTCCGTGTCTGCCAGTTTCCAATCCAGGTCATTCCAAAGTCAGCTTTCATTGATTGCCTTTTCTATTAAGTATGGGTTATAATGTCCTGTTTCTTCATGTCTAATAAATATGGATCATATTCTGGAGATTATAAATAATATGTTGTGAAGACTATATTTTGTTACATTCCACTGAAGAGTACTTTCATGGCTGAGTTCAAACTCCAAATTCTGCAATCTCAATTTAGCTATTTTACCCTTAACTGTGTGGCTTAGAATCAGTCCAGACATCCACAACTCAGAGGTCGGTTCAAGACTGGAACAGAGTTTGTACACAAGAAATGGGCTTTCCTTTCTGTAACTTTATTTTCTCCAGCGGCTGAGTTCTCCCTGAAGTTGTCCTTTGCTTTCTTATTCTAAATAGACTGCACGTTCCTTTCTGGAGTTTAGCAACCCTGCTAAGACAGTAACTCTAAGCCCAACATAGTTAATTCGCACTACTTTCTACCACCACACTTCTTTCAAGTGTCATCAGAATTCAGTCAGTCACTCAGGAATGAGAACTGTTGCTGTAAGTATTGAATATGTCAGGATATAAGACAAGTATGGTTATATTAAAATAAATATAATTTTTCTTAGACCTATCTACCACCATGTGGAAGAGATTTTCATTATGTTCCTATAATAATGGAGAAAAGATCTTAGATTTCCCAGTTATCATATCTCTGACTAGATTTATACATTCAAATTAGTAGGGAAACTATAAGTTGGTCTTGAGTTCAAGCTCACTTTCTAACCTAGGCCTACTGGCATTAAGTGCTTTGGTCTCAATTTGTTATGGATTCCTGTGAGAATACTCTGTATGTGAGCATTTTAGAGGGAAAGGAATAAGATTGGTCAAGATTCAGGCACCAACTCTCATATTAAATGGTCACCACGAATGATAGTAATAGAAAACACTTAGGTAGCACTTAAAATGTGCCAGGTACAGCTACGCTAGCACCTTATATAATTTAACTCACTCAACTCTTACCAAACTGTGTGAAGGTTACAGATGAAGAAATCAAGACATAGGTAGTTTAATGGCTTCTCCAAGGTTGGACACCTAGTAAGTGGTATAAGTTACCTAATTCAAAAAGCATTGTTTCATTAGAATCTTTATAAAACATTGGACACAAGCAGCCTAGCTTTATGAGCAACATCTTCCACACACCACACACACACACACACACACACACACACACACACATTACCCCAAACTCCCATGTATTACAAGATAAAAATAAAGAAGAAAAATTATCTTTCACTTAACCTTGGATCATTAACCAATTCGGAGTTATATACTATCCATATTATATATGGCAGTGGTGGTGGTTGCCATCAGAGCGCATGGTACCAGATCTAAGTGGAAGTACCCATCAGAAGCAAAGTGGTTGGTTGGATCTGCACTCAGCAATCCCAGCGAGATGCCCTGAAAAGAAACCTGTGACAGGAGAAGGAAGCATGAGCCTATTTATGAGCATAAATGAGACAACACCCAGTGGTCTTACATAAATACACACCTGAGCTGAATTTTAGATATGATGAGTAGGTGGTGCATAAGCAAGAAAAAACATTGCTATCCTTTGACTCTATTTGCACTCTCAGATTGGTGGATCTGGAGAAAATCTTGAGATACATATAAAAACTTGATATATAGAGAGATAAATACATGTGTATTTAATACATTTAACAAGAAAAGGCCACTATATCAATCACACAAGCATTTAGTTTTTATGTCACACTTTCTCATTAAACTTTGTCTATAACAACGTAAGCACATGGACATTTGATGTTCACTCAAACTTATTTTAAAGGACTCTGTGCTGCTGTTACACAAGTAATAACAGAAGGAACTCAGCTTCAGGAAAAGAGAAACTCGGGCTAATATATTGGGAAGAGGAATAGAGAAGGATGTCCAGTTATAAGTGAATTGGGGGGATATTCAGTTCCAGATAAGAACGAACTTTCTCTCCTATGACTTTCTGCTAATTCAATGGGCTCCCATGAGAAATAATGTGTTCCCCATCATTGGTTATGCCAGGTGTTGTCGGAAGTCCTACAAAGAGTGTGCACCTCTTAGATGGGCCTGGATGAATGCTGGGTTCCCTCCCACTTGGAGATTCTATTACTGCAGGCACTGTCCCAAGTGTAACAGAGCCCTATAAAAAGAAAAAAAAATCCCAAACTTCAGGCAGCTAAGATTAGTTAGATGAAGAAAAACAAAACAAAACACCTCCTCATCTGTGCTGAAAGCACCCTTTCTTATATTCAAATTGGCACTAATAGCATACTCAGAGTTTCTTTATACCATTTAAGATTATACAGGTGGAATATCAGCTAACATTTAGAGTGCTTACTATTTGCAGTGTCTAATGGTTCTAGTAGATCCATTCGAGTTATCATTGAATTCTCCTAAATTCACATGGCAGGTATCATTATCTTTATATTACAGATAAGGACATCTGTGCACATCAAGGCTAAGTAGCCTGCCAAGGGTTACAGAGTTAGTCAACGAAGAAAGGATTTGAACCTAACTAGTCCGACTCTAAATCCATACTTCTACTATGCAATGGAGATGATAATGGTAATAATTGAATTAATAGTAGCCAAACGTGTTCTGTTTGTAGAGCGAAATCCTATACTGTACCCATGAAACTCATTATCTCCTTTAATCTTATCCACAACCCTGGCAGATACAACTGAGGAGATTAACTCATAGTACAGCTAGGTATCTTGTTTCCGCAAATGGTGAATGGATGAGGATTTGAGCTCAGGCGCGTGTGTGTAAGATCCCTGTCCTTCATGCTCTGTATGTAATTTTGTACAGCGAGGGTCTACCCACCTGATCACCTCATGTCATCATTTCTTTCGGTGTGGTCCAACTCTATTTTGCTCTCTTTCTCCCTCTTCTAGGAAAACCTGTCTCAGACGTTCATTCATGCTGGTGTAGCAAACTGGCGTCTCCCCAAAACAAATCATCACATAGGGGCTTGAGAAGTGACTCTGTCTCATGGGTGCACTTGCCACACTGCTCAGGGCTCCTTGAAAAAACTTTGGACTAGTTACTGTGTGGCATTAGCTTTCAGGGAGAGGTATTAGCATTTATTAGGGTTCCAAACTCTAACCTGAAGGAAAAACAAAGATGGTGTGAGATTTTAGGTATAATCCTGTTTCTTATTTTATTTTTTCAACACCACAAAATTTACAACAGGTTAGCATTTTGACAATTTATTATATATAAACTAGCTCTAATCAGAGAATTTCTTCTCACTCTTACTGTAATAAGACTTGATGATATGTACTAAATTCCTTTAGTCATTTTTCCTTTTCATCTTCCTCTAGCACTCTGGTTTTAATATCTAAGCTCAGTCAAGATAATTTAAAGGTCTACTGTCCAAATGTTGCATTTCATGAACAATAAGAAAAGAAAATAGAGTTCTCCTTTTTCTCTTAGTGTAATTCCAGAGGCCAAGGCGTACGTTCCTCCTTGCAGAATGAGCAGAGCCCCACAGAGACTTTGGGGACTGGGGAAACTTCACCACTACATTGGCCATGCTGACCGCATAAGGAAGTGTGCTGAAAAGGCTTTCTGTTTTGCCTTTTAGTATGTGTTCTTTTACAAAAAGAAATGATGTTGAGTAATAATCTGTTTTTGAAAAAATCTTTCTTTCTAATTCTCTTCGCTACATTAACTCTTCCAGGTCATGACTAATGACTTTCTCATGACCCTGAATTTCCTGGTTTTGTTTACTCAGAGCAATTAAACAGGGCAGTTCTATGCATATCTTAGAATCTTAGTAAGTAAAACTGTCTCAACTCACAGTGCTAAAGATTATGAATAAGACTGATAAGGAACATAAAAAATGTGAATATATAAACATTTGTACCATCTGTGCCACTGGGTGAGGCGATGCCACAGGCAGTGCTGAGCAAGATGGAATATAGATGAAATCTGAGTTATGTGATGGTTTAACAACAAATTTTCCTTTCTGGAAAAGCTCTTACTCCATTATTAAATTTAAGCTGCATCCTTTACGACAAACAGACCGGCAAAGGTACCGGTATATTACACCAGATGAAGATAAGAAATTGCCTCAGGATTTCTAATATACTGTAACTAATACATACACACACCCTTTTGTAAAAATTAAGAAATGCTGAATGTATTTTTCTTATATTAAATGTCATATATCTTAATTTCTACATCATTACACAAGTCCAAGCTAAATCGATTTTTACATCTAAAAACTCTAGCTTTAGACACGACACCAAGAGAATAGCTAACAGTGAATCACAGACATGAGGCTCGAATTCGAGGCAGGAGTTAAGTCTCGATATTAAAGGCAAACTGAGGGTCAGGTTGACACAGAAAGATCTGATCAGGTTACTGGGAGGAGTATGTGGGAGGAGATGGCAGAGGCCCTAGGAAGAGGCTGCCCGAGGCAATGGTAAACAGTTTAGGACGGGACTGGCTGAGAAGCTAAATGCCTCCCGAGTGCACGGAATTATGGGTCAGAAAGCTTAAAAGAAAGGAAGGGCAGAGGCGGGCTCTCTGGCTCCCTTCCTCGAGGACGCCTGCATGATCGTGTTGCAACTGCCGGAGGACGGTATTTTGGATGAGAGACGGAGCCCCTGGGTCCAGGCTGGCCGGGCAGAGCGTCATTCTTCTTTAGGTGTTTAGAAGGGATGGGCTCAGGCAGAAGCCTGCCATTCTTCCAAAACTGTGTAGCTTTTGTACCTTACGTTATTTTAGTTTGTAAACTAACCTTATAGAAATGACATAATTAAAAACTCACAGGGGTGGGGGGGGATGCTAGGGGAACACAGGAGTTAAAGATTTTAGCTTTCATTGATAGGCTCAAGTGATTAAAACTGTAATTAAAGAGTTAAAGAGTTTAGCCTTAATTGATAGGCTTAAGTGACTAACACATGTGAAACACTGTTATTACAAAATTGTGCAGCTTTTGAATAAAGACTCTTTTCCTTTATCCCCTAACCTTTGCCTCCAGAATGTTGCCTAGGGTGGCAGTGGGCAGCAGGACCCCACTCGCTCTTCGGTAACAGGGAGATTCTAGAAAGGGTCCAAAACAAAAGGCAAGCACTTGATTACAAGTGAGGGAGCATTGTCATCTCCGTAAGCACTCCGGCTATCAGGTGGCTTTTTTTTTAAATCCTGGCTTGGTCAGATATACCTACTTAGTGAGGGGCAAGTGATTCAACCTCTCTCAGCCTCATATTCTCCATATTAAATAGAGATAACAAATGACACATCTGTGTAGGTCTCTGTGAAAATTAAGAGAGTAAATGAGTTTCAGGTACCAGGCACGTCATGGAAACTCAGTAATGGTTATTTTCTCTTGCCAAGATCAAAACAGAAGAAACAAAAGAAGTCCAAATTGGGATAGTAATTTACACTTCAGCAACTTAGTGTGGGGTACTTTACAACCTATAGATTATTCACAACCTCGTTCACTGAACTCAAACAACTGAGTTGCTCGAAGTAGCTTGTGCTCTGTGGGAGAAGAAGTCCACTAGTGAGGCCTGTTGAATGCTGGCAACTGCGGAGGAAGTGATTATTTAAGCACTGTGACCTGTCTATTCTGTACATTGTTTTTACTAGCTGATGGACTGCTCACAGCTCCGTGAGGTCATGCTGTTATGGCAAAAGTGAGGTTCTAAGAGAAACTGACATTTTCAGAGTGCTGCAAGAGGCAGCCTAGGACGAGCTCTGAGACTGAGCTGCCGCTGCTGGTCAGTGGCTAGTGTCCCGGTTGCCAGGCAGTGCCTTTCTGTACTCAGGCAGCAGCTAGGAATGAGCAGCCAGAAGAGAAATAAAGGCAGGGCCCTCACCACTGCAATCTAGCGAAGCACTTAACACAGGACGCTAAAAGCAAAGGAAGACATGTCTCATCATTGACCCAGTGGTCCTGAGCCTGGTTCAGTAAGACTGCCAGGCATTATGAACAACAAGCAAAATTACGACAGTGCAGGTGGTGGGGTTGGGAGGCCTTGAAAGTCTGTGTGTATCATCTCCACTAGCTGGGAAAAGGAAAACCTTGAAACTCTAGAGTTATTCCAAGCCCTGAAAGGGAGAAGGGGAGAGGTCCACAGTGCCCAAAGAAAAGCCCATAAAACAACTTTGGTTAACTGCCTTCCTCCTGTCACATATGCAAAATTTACAGGTAGAGTCTAGTTTGGGTGGTCACGTCTCCCTGAGGGAAAACTGGTACCACCTTTACCCATCAATCAATATGTAATTTCCTCACCCGTGATCTGCCAGCTGTATAAATCCTCAGGACAAAGGACTCAATTTCTTGGCCTCCTGGTTTTTGGTTCTTTCTTGCCACATGAGTAGGGGATGGGGGTTAGCCCTGGCCAGCAGGCTCCTGGCCAGGGGGCCCTGGCCCACCTGGCCTCTGTCCAGGGCTTCTGGCCACTTGGGTGCTGGTCACCCAGTTTCCGTCCACTCTATTCTTGCCACCCTTGCTTTTGTTCTCTCCTTAGAGCTTAGCACTGATAAACTTTGCCTGCATGCTACCAGGCTTGCTGATCTGTAATTCTTTACTGTGTTGGCAAGAAGAACTGAGTTTCTGTTTCTGGGAGTTTCTCCCATAACATAATGCTGCTGTGACTGGGATAGTAACTCAGATCTCATCCTTTGTCTCTGGCTGTTTGGAATGCCATGAGTACAGTTTCTCACCTTTGGGGTACAGGAAATACTGCACTTTGGGGATGGGGCATTCAAACATGCCAGGCTTATGTTTGGAGGCAGAAAGAATGAAATCTGGAATGAGTGCTCTCGGGCTCTGGCCTGAGTTCTTGAGCATCCGTACATGAGTAGGGGCCTCATAGGGATGTCTGGGATCAATCCCTAGGATTGGCAGGGGCTTCATGGGGAATTCCCATTACCCACCACATGGACTCCTTAGCCTTTTCTGCCTCTAAGTCTGGCCAGAAAAGTCAGTTTAGATCATTTAGATCCTGTTGTAAGCTTGCAGCATCCCTCTCCCCCAGGTAGCTTCTTGCAGCATCTCCTTTTTCTAACACTTCAATTTGCATCCAAATACCCCTTTCAGGGTCTGCAAGGAAAGGCAATGTTACATTTGCCAGGTCAATGTCTTGCTCTCTCCCTCTCGAGAAATTGCTGCACCCCTCGGGCACAGGTCGAGTAGTTGAAAGCCGCTAGGGCACCTGCCCCAACAAAGACAACCATAGGAGTATAAGCCGGGACGTGGACCAGGACAGAATGCTAGGTTTCCTGCCAGCTGAAAGCAGAAGTCCCCGCAAAGATAGGCACACTGTAAAAGCAATCACACTCCCATCCCTATGGTGCATTCCCCACTTAGGTTTAGTTCTCAAGAGGAGAAAGCAAGATTTCAGTCGCTAATGGAAGTGCTGGCTTTTCCAGGTTCTTTTCTCCTAATTACGCCTTTCCTTCACTTCAGTCGTAAGTTTTCCCCTTTTCATTTCATAAATACTCCTTAGGTCAAATGTTCTGCAACCTAATCAGGCTTCAGTATTAAAGGCTTATTATGCTTATTTTGGAATGTTGGTTATGTAAGTTGCAGAAGGTTCGAGTAAGTCGTAGATGGCCTGTGCAAGTTTAAGAAGGATTGTGTAGGCGTGAAGGCGGATGGAAGGGAAAAGGAGGAATTAAGGAAGTGAAGGAAATGAAGCTTAGAGAAGGGATTAATGAAGTGAAGGGTTATGAAGGAGAAGGCTTAGAAGGAACAAAGGGAAGAGAGAATGCCACACTCATGCCTGGTATGGGAAGGAAGGACACTGCAGTGGGTAACTCAAGAAGGAAAATGGAAGTGGAAAAGAAATAAGAAGAAAAAGTAAGCATATAGGTCTTTGAAACATTATAAATTCTAGACCAAGGAGGACCAGGTCCGGGGAACAATAGGGTAATTCCAAGGAAGCAAGCTAATCAGGCTTAAATTTCAGGGCACGTATTACGCTTCTTTGAGAACGGTGTGTCCCAAAAAAGGAAAATGAGCATGTAAGTCTTTGAAACACTGTAAATTACTCAAACTCCTTGCAGCTTGCAGAAACAGCAGCAAGGTGCCTGGCTTTCCAAAAAAGTGACACTTTAAAACTCAAACTGATTTTCAACTGGTGCTTGAGGCCTGAGCCTGAGATCTCAACTTCTTTTTTTTTTTTATCCCTCCAGACCCCTGAGCTGAGCAGAGCAAAGGTGGGGAGGCCGCTCCAAGGGCAGTCTAGCCTTATCCCAGGTTAAATGGATGACCTAGCTCGGATTACAGGTTACTCTCTCTCACTGCTACACTGCAGTTAAAGACCTTAATAACAGCACACATCAACCAGGGGAAGTTACAATCCCAGATCAGGACCCTAACTAAATCTATTAAACCAGGACAAATGAAGTCGAAGAGGGGAAGAATAAAATCCTACCTTTTTTTCAGGGTCAATTAATTAAGACTTTCCAAAAGTACAAACATCGACCTTAAGTCTACTAAGACCCAAGTGCTTCTAGAAATACACTCTGTTTTAAAAAGGAGTGGCTTGGTTTTCATTCCATCAGAGAGCCCAATCGCTAGTCAGTGAAACTCAGGAAGGAAAAAATAAGTCTTTTAAATGTTGTGAATCCTCCCTCTGGAGGCCCGGGAGCTACGGTCTCAGGAATAAGCTGTGCCATGCTTGATATCTCTCCTGCCTCTTCTCTAGCCTCTGTAAAAGTTGTTAACGATGGCCCTGGCTGGTGTAGCTCAGTGGATCAAGAGCCAGCCTGCGAACCAAAGGGTCACGGGTTCAATTCCACAGGCAGGGCACATGCCTGGGTTGCCGACCAGATCCCTAGTAGGGGGCGTGTGAGAGGCAACCATACACGATGTTTCTCTCCCTCTCTTTCTCCATCCCTTCCCCTCTGTCTAAAAATAAATAAAATCTTTAAAAAATATATAAAGTTTGCTAACTGACATCAAACTTGACATGAGTTAGTGGCAAAAAAAAAAAAAGTTAAGGTCACTAGATATTGAAATAGTTCACTGTTGAGCACACTAAAGGAATGCAATAATCACCAAGAATTATTTTTTTTCCTCTTTCACTAGCCTCAGAGAAGGAAAAGGTGGGGACATTCTATACTCCCAGCTTACTCCCCCTCCCCATTGGTATTTTATAAAGAGTAGTTTGCCTCTCCTCCTTAGACACTTTCTGTGTTTTAATCCAATAGATTCTAAAGACCAGAGTGACTCAGGGCCACAGAGGTGGCAAGTATTTTGCCACACTAGGGACCTCTCTTATTGGGTTGAACAATATTATATTGGCTTCCAGTCATTGTAGGTAATATACCAAATGACTAGTGCCATCCCCTCTCTTCAACGCCTCATGGCTATGGGCAAGTTACCGAACTTAGAAGAGCCTCGAGATCTGCAGAAAGGGTCCAGGTTTTACTCTTAGTCTTCTGCTGGCCAGCGCATCCCAGCTTTGTGTCGCCAGAGACGTCTGGTAGCTTTGCGGTGGGAAGACAGGAGACGCCCTGTAACCCACTAGAAGGCTCCTTGGGTAATCAAGGCGGATGTCTCTTAGGAGCCCAGGAGTTCAGTGGGAAGACGGGGGACGCCCTACAATGCACTAGCTGGCTCCTGGGGCAAAGACGGGGGATGCCTCTAGGAGCCCAGGATTTCTGCTCTTTGTTTCCTTCCCCTGGGTGCGCATGGACCAGCTGGGAAATACACCCTCTACCCACCCCCAGGGACCCTATTGGGATGCATTCTTAGGAACTGGGATAACTTTGGCCCTGAAACTCTCAAGAAAAAAAGAGGCTAATTTTCTTGTGTAATAGAGCCTGGCCTCAGTATAAATTAGGAAATAAGGAAATATGGCCTGAAAACGGGATTATCAATTACAACACTATACTCCAATTACATCTATTCTGTCAGAGGCTAGGCAAGGAGTCAGAGCTTCCCTACATGCAAGATTTTTGTTTTTTTTAATTATCTCATGCTCCATCTTTTTGTTCTGGGTCAAATCTATTGATGGCATTCTAAATGATCCCTTCTAAGTTAAGGACAAGGATTTTCCTTCACACTTTATATTTTTCTCCATACCTGATCCCTCCAAAATTTGGCATTCTGAAGGAGTGAGCAAAGACATAAAGTTTCTATGTTTAAAACCAATAAGACCAGTTGCTAATGGTGGTTTTGTCAACCAAGACTTTGACTGGAATGTCATGCCTGAAGGAAGCATGCCTGAGCTCTGGTTGTCACCAAAAAGACTGGAAGAACTGGGACTGACTTTTAAAGCCAGTGAAAACCCACTGGAGAAAAAGCCAGGTACCTTGTTTGGCTGTGCGGTTCACAGCATTCTTTCCAGGGGAGGAACAAAGGCTGCTTTCCTGAAACACGGCGAGGAGGACTTGGGAGGAGCAGGGGTTGCAGGTGAGGTCAGGTGGCAGATGTGTGTGGCTCCTGTGCCCTGAAGGGTGGACTAAAGGGTCAGCCTAAAGGTTCCTTGTGTGAGATCTGGCAAAGTAGGTTTAAAGGTCAGTTGCTGCTTTTGTTGTGCTTATGCAAAAAAACAGGCAAAATTAAAACTAGATTTAATGCAGTCCCTTCAGTGACAATGAGGGGGCTCTTAGGTAGAAAAATCACAGTGTTCGGGGGTAGACATTAGACGAGCACAGCTAACTGTCTTCAAAGTTTGTTTTCATTTGGAAGTTGAAACTGGATATGTAACATCATCAAAGATGCTCAATTTACAAGCAAGAAGGATCTGTCAAATTGCCACTGTTAAATGTCATTCTAGCAAAAGCCTTGCAACTGGATGTCTTCCCGAAAGACAGTCTCACAGACGGGGAGACTGCTTTGTGGATTGCTGTCTGAATTAACCAGTTTGCACAATTTGGCTAATCGCAGGTTTGCCTGTCCACCTGATGAGCCCCTGCACCTGCTCTGGTCAGGGGACCAAGTCTTACTATGATCCAGAAGACTCAAGACCCTGAACAGCAGCTGGCTGAACGATGGCCTGGTCCCTATGACGTCCTGTTAACAAGGCGCTCTCCCTTAAAGCTGATGGGAAGCAAGTCCTGGATCCGCCACGCAGCATAGTTATTAATTATACTAGTAATATTACTCTTTGGACCCATGATAATCAACTTACTAAATTAATTTATCTTCTAGAACAGAGGCTGTAAGTCTACAGATGTTCATCATGAACAGCCGTCAACCTCTAGGACCGGAGTCGCCAGGGATCTATCATGGGCCGGGAGAACATTTCCCTCCACCTCCTCTGACCGACACGCAGTGCCCCTGACAGTCTTAGGAATTCTTCGCCAATGCCTAGGTAGAATAAGCAAGAGTTTCCTGGTTCTCAAGGTAGGGTTTACTGTCCCATGCAAGCCTGGAGCAGCTACAGAAGAGAGACCATCACCCCTCCACAACACATAAAAGAATTTTTGAGAACTGTGCCTCTTGCGGGGGAATTGTTGCCGAAGGCAGCCTAGGACGAGCTCTGAGACTGAGCTGCCGCTGCTGGCCGGTGGCTAGTGTCCCGGTTGCCAGGCAGTGCCTTTCCGTACTCAGGCGGCAGCTAGGAATGAGCAGCCAGAAGGGAAATACAGGCAGGGCCCTCACCACTGCAATCTAGCGAAGCACTTAATGCAGGAGGCTAAGGGCAAAGGAAGACATGCCTCACCCATTGACCCAGTCGCCCTGAGCCCGGCCTGATAAGGCTGCCAGGAGTTGCAAACAACACAAGCAAACTATGATAGTGCAGGACAGGGGAAGCCCTTCAAAGTCTGTGTGTACCATCTGCACTAGCTGGGAAAGTAAAGCCTTGAGACTCTGTATTCACCCCAAGACCTCGGAGGGGATGGGGACCACAGGGCCCAAAGAAAACCCATAAATAGCTTTGGTTAACTGCCTGCTTCCTGTCATGTACACAAAATGAACAAACAGAGTCCAGAGCAAGGTAAGGATTCAGGCTAAGAGACCCCCATATGCACCTACATTTGGGTAGTCACACCTCCCTGGGAAAGCGGGTGCTACCTTTTCCCGTCAATCAATATGTAACTTCTGCATCCCCATCCCTCCAACTATATAAGTCCTCAGAACAAAGGACTCTCTCTCTCTTGACTCTCTCGGTCCTTTTTCCACACGGGGTGCCCCTGGCCAGTCAGCCTCTGGCCACCCTGCCTTTGTCACCTTGCTCTAGCCGCTCTTCCTTTTGCTCTCCCATTATAACTTAGCACGAATCAGCTTTGCTTGTACGCTAGCAGGCTCGCTGGTCTGTAATTGTTTACTGTGGCAAGAAGGGCCAGGGTTTCTCCAATAACAAAAGTCAAGTTAAAGGCAGAGCTGGAATTGCAACAGTTGCTCTCAAGGCATGTTACACCACTTTTCACGTAAATAACCATAAACTGTGATCCATTTTTATAAAATTATAGATCCACCACGTTTTAGAAATAAAAGTTGCAGTAATAATCACTCAGTTCCAAACACAATATCAATAACAACAAAGGTGTGGATGGAAAAGAAGGGGGTTTGTGGAAAGTAACCTTATAGGTTGACCGGGTCAGAAATTCTTAGCTGGGTAGGTTGCAGTGGGTAGTCGCACTCCAAGCACATAACTTTGAAAAGCTTTAAGCCAGTCCTGTTCACTGTTATTATGCATCTAGATTAACACACCTTTGAAATACCAGAAGCAATACTTCTAGAAAGGTGTATTAACCCTCAAAAGAACACATAATCTTGTTAACTATCCTTGAATCCCATCCTCACTTCACTTTCTCCAGTCTCCTTCATGTTCCCTCCTTAACTTCACAGGCGCAACAGCAGTAACACTGTTATTCTCTGGGGCATTTGAGGTCCTGCTCCCTGGCATACCATCAGTTTGGCTCAAATAAACTCTTATAAAAATTCTTTACAGGTTTGGACGTTCTTCATGGCAACAAAGGTAAAAGATGAATTATTACTTTAATATATAAAATACGAAAAACTAAAATTTAAGATTTAAAAGAACTAAAAATCTCGTATGTCTTCTAACTGCAAACAAATTATTAAAACTCTTTGCAATAACCAGAGCTCTGTCTTCACTTTTGCTCTTCTTGATAAACCGTTATTTTAATTCGGACATCAGGATCTCTATATTTAAAGGGAAGGCTGAAAGCAGTTCATGGCTTTGCTGGCGAAAACTCTCAGCCACTGACCTTCTCTCAGCTAGTCGAGATGTGAACCCCAGTAACTACCCCCTTGATCTGGGGCAAAGCCTCTACGACTCTGCCACGGCCCTAACTTCTCACAGACAGAAGCTTGGCATTTCAGCCTCAGTCCCGGGCCCAACCCAGGCCCAGCCCCAGCCCTAGTTCCATGTTTAACCTCGGCCCCAGCCCCAGCCCCAGGCCCAGCTCCCGTCTTATCTCCAGGCCCAGGTCAGGTCCGGAACTCCGTACAATTCCCCCAGCCCAGGCCGAGGCACGGGCCCCACAGGCTGGCTCCCAAGTCCTCGTCTTTTTCCTTCTCCCAACTGCCTTAGGAGTCACCTCAGCGCTAAGGCTAACACTGTCTTTTATAGAAAGAAAAATAGAGTAGTGTAAAGTAGTGCGAGAGTTGAATTACTTATATTTAATTTTTTTAAAGAGCTAATAAAAATAAGGCACATTTTTAAGTTTTGGTAAATTTTGGAGGAAAACAAACTGGTGTCTTTTTGTTCCCTGTATTGTTTTCTATATTTGAAAACTTTGTAACTAAACGTTCCTCACAAATGTTTTCATGTTTTCGTTCGCTCTGCCACCTGACTGTCTATATAAGCTGTCGCTGTTTTTGTGAGCCTGGCTATGCAGGTTGTGTAGTTGGTGTCGTTCGAGTGACTCTGATTCTGTCTGCCTTTATTTCCTGCACAGAGCTCTGGGGCCAACGAAGGCGGAGGGAGGCTAACTGGGCTGTTCGCAGACATGCGCAAACCCCTAAGGCCTGCGTCCTGCCGGGCTCCATCTCTTAACCGCAGGTCCAGCTTCTGTCTCTTTTGGCTGAGAAAATTACCCTTAAACCATCATGCGTTTTTTCTCTTATCGTTTCTAATAGCAAAGCTTGATGGTCTTTGCATTTTAGAAATTTGCTCCTTAAATATTCCTTATTTCTCAAAACTCTGCTTCTTGCACTAGTAAGCCTTGGTTTTTTATATTCCTTTTTGTGCAACAGGAAGTTTTTAACCACAAGTGTGAACAAATTGACAATTTGTTTTCAAATCCATCTATTCCTCTTCTGTAGCAATAATTGATTGGATTCCAGGACTGGGGCATCACGGCCTTTTGGGATGGCAGTAGGGAGTTTCAGAGATCATGCCCAAACTTAGGACATTTCTCCCACTACGCTCCCTGCAAAGATTATTTTTTTAGTTTCTTAGAATTTGGAAACTATTGCCTTTGTTCAGAATCCATTTCTTCAAAACACCCCTGTGACTTGGCAACATTTTGGGGATAATTGAAGAATATCTCGCCTCCCTCCACTGGAGGTCACTGTGTATTTATATAGAAGGTTTATGAGTTTTTTCTGTTTCTTTTGGGTGAATAGTCAATTCCAGATTGTTTTCATTCCCTTTTTTTTTCCCCTCTAGGGGATGACATAAATTACTTCTTGGAGGGGATTCAATATACATTGGCGTATGCTGAAGAGCAGATGTTTCTACTTCTTTTCCTTGCTTTTAGTCCTATGCTGGAGTCTACTGCCGTACATTCATCAGCCTCTAGCCCACTTGTACCTGTGCCAGAATATCTACATCTCTCTACTGACCCTCTGCCATGTCTAAGGTCACTTTGCATCCTGATTATCCCGTCTGTAAACAAGTTGCCTTGTACTTTTCCAAAGGGCACAGAAAACTTTTGAAAACTCATCCTTGCTTCTCCGAAATTATGAGTCTTGGGATAGGGTGTCTGTGGCCATCTCTGATTCTTCCGTCCAATGGATAGATGATGATGACTTTAGATGGGAATGTGTACATTGAAAGGACTTATCTCCTAGTCTTGCGTGCTCTCAGGCTTCACAGAAAACCTGTTCCTCCATTCTGAGATTCCTACCAAATCTACCTGTGGTCTGCATTTACCGCATTCAGAGTTTGGCTGGGCTGAGGCTAGGGTACAATGTACCATGTCAGTCACCTTCAGTTTCCAACCTCTAGCCCCTGCCTCTCCGATAACTCTCCCAACTGACTTAGAAAACTTCATCTCCTTGTGTGTGGGAAAATACTGTTATCTCAGCAAGCATTTTTCCCCCAAATTTATCCTCAAGGCTCCCTGTTCCTTAGTCTCCAGGGACTCAACCTTTTGTAGCTCAAAAATCCTTTGTGATTCAAAAAGTTTGGCTCTTATAAGGCTTGGTTTTCAAAATGCCTGGTTCATAGGACTTTTAACATATCTCTTCAGGCACTGAATTGATTTCTTCTTTCTCAGCTGCATACGCCCCTCCCTCCTACCTCCCCCCTCAGGGGATGAAAGTCATTTACTTGAAGGGTGGGAACTGGGGCTGCAACCAGAAAGGTAGGACACAAAAAAAAAACAATGGTAAGCATTATACAACATACATTGATGCTGACTCATAAGCCTTGTGAGTAATATCATATTTTTTTAAATTAAATAACCAGCCCTGGCTGGTGTGGCTCAGTGGGTGGAGCACCAGCCTGCAAACCAAAGGGTTGCCAGTTCAATTCCCAGTCAGGGAACATGCCTGGGTTGTGGGTCAGGTCCCCGATAGGCGGGAAGCAAGAGGCAACCACACATTGTTGTTTCTCTCCCTCTCTTTCTCCCTCCATTCCCCTTTATCTAAAAAATAAATAAACAAAATCTTTTAATGAATAAAAAATAAATTAATTAAATTAAATAACCAGACAAACAAAACTCTGGCATTTGCTAGTCTATGACTAACAGCTCAGCCCCCTGTTCATAAACTAGACTTTTAGCACTGAAGTGAGCTCCACGATTAAATGTCAGATATGTGTACGTGTGCTTGAGAGTCTCTTCCAGGGCAGACTGGTAACAACACTTTCACTCCTCAGTTATATCCTTACTTTTCTCAGTTGGATAGAAAAACACCCTAAGGTTAGCCAGGCAAAAGAGTGTAATTTAATCACTTGTTACTGTCCAGCGTTCAGCCAGAAAAGGCAGTGTTCTACAAGGCAGTTTCACCTTCAGACCATTGACACCCCTATTTAGGGTATAAATTGGATGGCTCTCTCAAAGATGGGGTGGGAGAAACATGCTTGATATTCTGGGGCTTCCACCCAAGACTGTACTAACAGCAGTTGAGGATTATATAATTTTAAGTCTGGTGTCCCTCCAGGTGGAAAGGAAAGACTGAAAGAAACAGACCCTGTGGGAAGACATGGAGGTGCAGATGACAGTGGAGTGAGATATGTCCTGGTAGATCTACATTTTTCCGCAAGGTGTGAGAACACTGTTCTGAGAGTGGGAGAGACTATCGTTATTGAACGGGGCATGAGCTTGTGTACTGATGCCCAATGCCGGGGCCATAGAAAACCACTGATATTGCATCAGGAATCCTGCACCCTCGGCCCGAGAGTGATGAGTGGTGACTTACTTCAGTGTTCTAGGGAGGAAACGCGCCAGGTCCAATCAGGAGGCATGATTTGTCTCCATTATACAGAGGATGTTTATACAAAATGTGACTCCTTCTCCAAAGAAAAATATCACCTATTGAGTTATCCTATTAGGAAAACGATCAGCCATCAAACCCTGTAATCAATATGCATTGCTTTTCTGTCTTTAGTACCAGAAAGACAAAATCTGGACAACTTTTTTTCATGTTATGAACCTCTTTAATTACTATGCCCGGGAAATTCCATCCTGAAATGTCCCCCCCAACCTTGTTTTCTTTCCAACCAAGAAGGATATTTTTTCCAGCCAATGAATCTGGGATTTTGGTTTCGTTTTTTTCTTGGTGGAGGATCTAAATGCCCCAATCATTCCCAAAAATATTTAATACAATTTTATTAATTATCCTAGGAACTCCCCAATGAGGCAAAAAGACAATGTATTTCCAAGTCAAGGCATCCAGTTTCACTAAGATACTGCTACTGGCTTCCCTCTCTGTCCTTTAATGGACCAATCAGAGTGCGTGATGCCCATTGACATATCTTTGTGGACTGCTTCTCTTACACTGAGGAAGTTAAAAAAATCATTGGTTGTTGGCTGTAATATTTAGTCATCATAGTAATAAGAGAGAAAACAATGAAGATGCCCTGTGCAAGTCTTGCTACGGGATTTTGTTTTTAATAGTCCTAAAATAGTTTATGTGTAGACCAGAACCTCATGTCTGAAAGTACATCAGTTGGAATTTCCACCTGTACATATGGTGGAGCCAGAGATCCAGAGGTAAGGAAGGGACCTATTAAAGAGTTCTTAAAAGCAACCCACCAACATGCAAGCTTCAGGAAAGACACTCTACAGCCCCCATGTCCACCGGCAAGCTCAGGAAACTCACACAAAACTGTGACAAAACATTATTATCATCTAACTTCCCTTAGAAAATTGTCTGTGTTCCCCAGTTTCTAACTCTGAGATCCCCAACACTGTGGAGCTGCCTTCTGAATTTGCACATCAGCAGAACATACTACTGGTACGCCCATGAAGGAGACGCTCAAAATATTTGTTGAATGAAATTTCTCCTATTCATAAAGGTATTAACATCTTCACAGAGTTGGGACTATTTAAAATATTTCTCAAACAAATACTTTATTTTCAAAATCTCTAAGTAAAATTTTGTTGTTATAAATTAGGTGGCCGGGTGTTTTACGGAGACTCCTTCTCTGTTTCTGCAATTTCCTAAAGACTGAAAGCAAAGCAGCAGGGGGCAAGGCCTTGCAGTTTCCCAAGTGAGACTGAGTCCCTACTCAGGCTCTGCATAGGTGTGGCCAAAAGCTCAAGTTTCCGCCTTCAACACCTGCCCACCTTGAGAGGATCAAGGAACTGAAGTTGAAGAAGTCAGAAAGTCAATGGGAGAGCTGATTCGCTGACAATCCTCTGGAGGATGAAAGGCTTCAGGGACCGCAGGGAGGGGCTACAGGAGACCCTTGCTGCTCAGCAACACAGTGGAGCCATCTGACTCTTGCCTGAGGGAACAGGCTGGTTGTGACAGCTTGTGGCCCAGCGCAGGGTTTACAGTAGCTGGACTCCCTAAAAGTGTTTGCTTTTCTAGAGCGAAAGATCCCGTGCAAGGATATTGGCCTGTGGTCCCTATTCGTGGGATCCTGTCACAGGGGATTTCTGCCCGGGATGCCAGCTGACCAGAAAGAGGCTGAGGGCAGATGATAGACAGGGGAGGCCCTACCTTTGCAGCAGAGGGACAGGTGGAGGGGCTCAGTCAGGACCAGCTTGGCAACATGAGGGCCCCAGTGAAAAATGAAAAGGCAGGGTCTCTTGTTCAAATATTATTTAAAATTTCAAGGTGGCCACAACAGAGCATTAAACCAAGCCCGAAGCCCCTCAAAAGATGTGTTCCTGATTATCTACACAGGGCTGGCACCCATGAAGCTGGCCCTGGGCCCACAGTGGAGTCACGGAGCTCACAAAAGTCCCCACAATTTCTCTCAAGAAAAATAGGCAGATTTAAGCTTCTGCCACAACCAGAGAAAATCAATGTCAGGTTACAGAGATGTCAATGAAAGAAGATATCTGCTCTTTACCTCTCTTTCTTCTTTTCAACCCTCCAGGGGTCAGAGGCAGCCTAATGGGTGAGAAGATGTGTAGAGAAATTGACCTAAATATTTGTGACCAATTTCACCACTTTTCCCCACTGCAGGTGTTGAGTGGGAAACAGAAAAAAAGAAGGGAAAACGTTTAACTTATATGAAGCTTGGAATTTTAAGTATGGTACAAGGTAGACATTTGAATTACTAAAATGAGATAATTTGGGTGGGGGAGTGGAATAAAAATAACTTGAAAACATCCTTTAACATCTGAGAAATTATGGGATTTGCCCAAAATTTTATTCAAGGTGGTGATGATAAAAAAGCAGTGATGGGAAAGAATAAAGGTATTCTATGAATGTACCTCAAAGAATTCTGCTTGTTCACTTTAATGTTTATAACTATTTTTATTGGTTTACTCAAACTTCTCTGGGTAAACACACACGCACACACACACACACAAGCATGCCAACAAATATGGGCATTGAGACATTTTTATGTAAACCTAAAAGATTACTTGAGGTGAAAAAATTGAACTTATGAATTAGCTGAACAATGTCTCATAATTACATCTGATATAAGCCACAGTAAAAATAGAGCTGATAAAAGAAACAAACAAAAAGAATTCATGTATTTAAAATATTTTTGGTTGTTCCACTTAGAAAAACTGTCCAGAAATCCGAACTACATATGTGGGGAATAATAATTCTAGACCAAGGAAGAAGTCCTAAAAAAGGCAATTCGACACTGTTTAATTTTAAAGTTATAATTAAATCCTCTGTAATGAAATGTATGTTTACAGATGAGAAATATGCTTTTGCTGCCCTCAAGTGGTTTTAACTCACCACTGCAACATCTCTAACCATTTCAAAACTGAGTATTTCCAGCAAATTCACATCTTGGAGGCTATTTAACAAAGGAAATCGGGAATGATGACCTTTAATTCTGAAATATTGTCTAAACAGTCAAATCATAAAATGGACCAAGTAGCTTCATGTAGTTGTGTTGAAATATGCCCACTCTACGGACCTGCAAAACTGTCGGTTTTGTATTTTTTTTTAATTCATCTGTAACTCCTTTACAAGATCTAAGTCAGCTGGACACTGTCCTCGGGTAAGGGCAGAGTTTGGAGATAACTTCATCTCCCAAGTGAAGCACTGAAACAGTCTCATTTCAAACACCTGTCCAGAGCATATGCTCCACCACCCTCTCCATGTTGCTAGCCCACTTCCCCTTCCGCCTCGCAGGATGCTCACTGCGCCCTTCCCCCGCGCTGGGTCTGCGGAGCTGCCTGGTTCGGCCACCACAGCACCGCGTTGGCTTGTCCTTGGCACCTTCTGTTGTTACCAACCCCCTGAGTCTCAGCTATGCGCTCCCCCCACTTCCCCTGATTTAGGAAGTTGCTTGCGGCTTCTGCCCGTGGGGCATTTGTACTTGACCGTGGTAGGACTATTCCAGGTCTGCTGGTTCTCAGCATCCTTCTTCTTCATGCCCCCCAAGGAAGCTCAGGAAATGTCAAGATGCTCTCATATCACAAGTGAGCCTTTGCTGATGCAAGAGATCTGGTCGTGGCCCTCTTTGGTCTGAAACCTCCTATTCCACAAGTTTTAGCTGCATCAGAATCTCCTGGAAGATTTGTGTGGGAGAGGAATAAACTTTTCTCTACCCTCAAGGTTTTTCTGGATTGTCTAATAATCAAAGAGACATGAGACAGATTAGCAAGAGAAAAATAATCAAATTTAATACATACATATGTATGGCAATCCAGCATACATAAGAGAGTCAGAGATCCGACATGCAGGAGAGATTCAGAGATAGAAAGGCGGATCAGGTACATAAGACATTCTGAGCTAGGATGAGATAAGGAGGCTGCGGTAAGGGGTGGGCTTCAAAGGGCCATTGCAGGATGGTAAGAAGAGCAGAGATTTAGTAAGTAGAAGTTTGCTCTGCCAGATAGATAGGTCAAAAGAGGTTATCTCAGGTAACAGCTGATTGTAGGCAAGCATCCTAATTCAAATTCTTCCAGGTAATTGGAGTGGGGAGGCAGAAGATTCTCTTGAGCCTGCGGCTAAAGTAAGTTGCCTTTAGCTAAAAGTAAAAAGTAAGCTGCCTTTAGCTAAAAGTAATCAGCATACCACTACGGCACATCCTGGAGTGACTCATTCCTGACCCTCAACTCTTTAAAACAGGTGCTAGGCCCACCCCCAGAGTTTCCAATCCAGTAGCCCTGGGGCACTTTCCAAAGACTTGCATTTCTAACAGGTTCTCAGAGGATGCTGATGTCGCCAGTCCCAAGACCAATATTTACAAACCACTAGCCTAAACCAGTACTTCCCCCAACTGTTCACAAACAAACAACAAACAAAAACAATAAAATTATAGCTCTCATAGGGGTAAACCTAAGGGGAAGGACTTCGTTATGGAGAATGAATTCTCTGGGTGTATTTTGTATTAATTAGTCTTCCTTTCCCTCTGTCAGAATCACAAGGATCTTTCTCTGATCTTTTTTTATAAGACTTTATTTATTTATTATTAGAGAGAGGGTGGAAGGGAAGGAGACAGAGAGGGAGAGAAACATCAATGTGTGGTTGCCTCACATGTGCCCCCTACTGGGAAACTGGCTCGCAACCCAGGCATGTGCCCTGAATTGAACCAGTGACCCTTTGGTTCTCAGGCTGCCACTCAGTCCACTGAGCCACACCAACGGGGGCCTTTCTCTGATCTTCATCATGAGAATCTGGTGGGGATCCTAGAGGTGAAAACCACGAAAGTATTGGGCCCTAAGGCTACTGTCCCCAGCACTTTCTCATTCTCAATCAGTCCACAATCAGCCTCCAGTAATTTGTTAAAATTACCATCTTGGTGTTCCCACCAGCTTACAGCTCTAGTGGCTTCTGCGCCCGTGAAGATGCACAGCTGTGACTCTGGATTCAACTGTGTATGATTTTTCTATTGCTACTGTAGCCACTTGCCACAGACCTCATGGTCTTAATAACAATACACATGTATTTTCTTACAGTTCTGCAAGACAGAGATTTGAATGGGTCCCACTGGGTCTAAATCAGTGAGTGCAATAGGGCTACATGTTTTTCTGGATGCTCTATGGATAAGTCTTTTCCTTGTGTTTTTCTGCCTTCTAGAGCCCACCTGCATTCCTTGATGTCAGAGTCATTTCTGCATCTTGCAATTATTAACATGGGGCTGAGTAATTTTCACAATGCCACATCTATGGTTCTCTTTCGCTTCCCTCTTCCACTTTTAAAGTCCCCCAGTGATTACATCAGGCACAACCGATAATCTCCCTGCTTCAGCATCAGTTGATTAGCAACTATAATTCCATCCCTGACCTTAATTTCCCATTGCAGGTCCCAGGAATTAGGATGTCGGTGTCATGGGGGCAGCCATTATGTTGCCCACCATCACCTGTCTCTCAAGAATTCAGAGGTGGTTTGTCCTAGAATCTCAATTCACTGATGAGTCTAAAAATAGTTGCCGATTTTCTGTTTGATCAGTTTTCTCTCATCCCAAGGACAGAAGTGATGACTCCTAAGTTCTTTACCTGCCAAGGCTAATGTCAGACATACTGAGTACATTTCATACGAAATCCAGAGTTCTTAAATAGAGGTAACTGAGTCTCTTGTCTGCAGGGTTAGACTCAGGAGATTTAACAGAGAGAATGTGGAAAGACGTTAATCTCTCCATTATAAATGCTTTGCTTTAAATTTAAAGTATTTAGAGCAAGGAACTGAATATAAAAGATGTACATTTCACAGACAGTGTTCATGTATTCTTCTGAAAGTTAGAGGGCAATTGCAGCAGACACAGAGAAGACTATCACTGAATTATAATTGGAAAGCTATGCCTTGTATCATTTTGGGTACATTTTGCACTTCAACCTACATGTATATCCTTTTTCAATTAATTAGGTCTGTCTGGAAATTTGAAAAAAACTACAGAACATTATTCCAGGGTAATTAAAATATGTGTGCAAGTGTGCGTATCACTTAAACTACTTCCTATCCATTGTCAGCAAAGTGTGTTTAAATGCAACTCTAAAAGTTAAGGGTTTAATATGAATCTGCTAGAAATAGAAGGAAAGAATTGAAAATTACCCACAAACTGTGATTTCCTAGACATCGTTGCTGAGAGGTACTTGATGGAAAACACAATTGAGAAATGACATACAAGTATGCCAGGGGATCTAGTGTGATCTTATTCCAATATTAAGTGCATTATTGCATTATTATCTATCTATCCATCATTAAACACTAGGATCCATGATTTGATGATACTTATGTCAACTCTCACTTGAATCCTTTAGACTAATGTTAATGGGCATTTTTCATTTTCCTCTAGTAAAAAGTCTCCAGATAATGTCTTCCCTCTCTTGTCTTTCACAACATAACCGCACAGTTGGCTGAGAACTTAGGAAATGTAGCAAGCTGTAAAGCATCCGGTTTTTTTTACCAGAATGTATTTCCCATCTTACTATATCCGAAGGTGCAAACTGACAGCCACAGATAAAGTTCCGCCTGCAGACAGATTTCCTTTGGGCCATCACTGTTTTAAAAAAATAAATTAATCACTGACATTTAAAAATCAAAAGATTCAAAATGTAAAATTTGGGGTTCTCAGCTTTTTTGTGGGTAACATATTTGGCCCCTGCCAAAAGAAGACTGATCTGAAGATAAATTCCCTTCTTGGGGAAGGGCCGAGGGAGGATGGTGTTTCTCTTCAGTTGGCAGAGTTCCTACCACTCTATTATATCACATGCAGTCTCTGCATCTGTGTCCCCTGTAGGCCCTTGGCTTTTAACTCCCTCACACTTTGCTCCGCCACGTCAGTCATTGGCTCAGATCACTAACATTTAGAAATCGCTTTACAGTGAACATAAGGATAGAATTACATAGGACAGGCTATCCACAGAAATCCAATGCTCATAAACAGCTGACTCTGTTAATCAGAGTTTGTAATCATTGGTCTGCTCTAAAATTTGTAAACCACAGTCGAAAGGAAGTCTTGTGGACAGATAATATCTTACTCGTTTTTGTACTACGATTAATTATACTATGAAAAGTACATTTTCAATCCAGGCTGGAGACATTTAAGAAACCTGTAGTGAGAGCAGTAGAATTAAAAGGTAGGCAGCTGTGCTGAGCACTGCGAGTTCCCTTGCTCTTACTCCCTCTCAAAGTATCTCTGCTTCTTAGTGCATTTCCCTTACAAATTGTTTTTCACTCACCCTTCTTTCGATTACTTTTCCCTTGCAGTTTCAACCTTCACATTCCAACATTGCTGCCGCCCAAGCTCATGACCGTTATCAGCCACGCTTGATTGGTTCTCTGAGAAAGGGCTTTGATTGGTCTAACAAGACAGCAGGCAGCTTCTGGATTGGCAGCTTTTGCCTACGAGCATGCCTCGTCCAGCCAGTCACAACCGGTGATGCTATCAGCAGCATGATTATCATCATCATCACTCATCTCTTATCACAGTCAATATCATTGCTAACATTTATTGAATGCTTACCGTGTTCCAGACAGTCTCGTACACAGTGTAGACATGATTCATTTAATCACAATAATGACTTAAGGCAGATGCTATTT